>CM051007.1:1269437-1276937 GCA_027704905.1 Muraenolepis orangiensis
ACCCTTCTCTCTCTCCATCTCTTCCTCTCTCCCCTCTCTTCCTCACCTACCCTTCTCTCTCTCCATCACTTCCTCTCTCCCCCTCTCTTCCTCACCTACCCTTCTCTCTCTCCATCACTTCCTCTCTCCCCCTCTCTTCCTCACCTACCCTTCTCTCTCTCCATCACTTCCTCTCTCTCCCTCTCTTCCTCACCTACCCTTCTCTCTCTCCATCACTTCCTCTCTCCCCCTCTCTTCCTCACCTCCCCTTCTCTCTCTCCATCACTTCCTCTCTCCCCCCCTCTCTTCCTCACCTACCCCTTCCTCTATTTACCCCACTCCTCCTCACCTACCCGTCTCTTGATCCATCTTGGCCGATCCTCATGGTCAGGCTGTTCTCTGTCCTGGCCCCACAGCGGTGGGATGAACTCTCCGCTGATGTTAGGACAGCAAAGTCACTGCCCATCTTCGGGCTTCAGGCTAAAAAACTCACCTCTTCAGGAAGCCCTACCCTGACCCTTCCTCATAGCACTAGCTATATTTATTGTTTGCCAGCAGTTGTTCATTACTTGTTGCTTATAAGCTTGGGTCTATTGGCTTCACTATTCGTCATTGGCCCTGTTTGATGTTTTTATTGTCAAACAGGGCTAATCACAGCATATAAAGCAGGCTACTTGTAACCAAGGTGTTTATGGTAAATATAGCAAAGTAGAAAAAGTAGATTACTAGCCCTGAAATAAACTCAAGTACAGAGTAGAAGTAGTTTAAAAAGGCAAGTGTATTCCCTTAAAACAGCCCTAGTGTAAACATCTCCGTTCCTACCCTCCACTGCGTAGAGGCACATGCCGTGTTCCTACCCTCCACTGCGTAGAGGCACAGGCCGTGTTCCTACCCTCCACTGCGTAGAGGCACAGGCCGTGTTCCTACCCTCCACTGCGTAGAGGCACAGGCCGTGTTCCTACCCTCCACTGCGTAGAGGCACAGGCCGTGTTCCTACCCTCCACTGCGTAGAGGCACAGGCCGTGTTCCTACCCTCCACTGCGTAGAGGCACAGGCCGTGTTCCTACCCTCCACTGCGTAGAGGCACAGGCCGTGTTCCTACCCTCCACTGCGTAGAGGCACAGGCCGTGTTCCTACCCTCCACTGCGTAGAGGCACAGGCCGTGTTCCTACCCTCCACTGCGTAGAGGCACAGGCCGTGTTCCTACCCTCCACTGCGTAGAGGCACAGGCCGTGTTCCTACCCTCCACTGCGTAGAGGCACAGGCCGTGTTCCTACCCTCCACTGCGTAGAGGCACATGCCGTGTTCCTACCCTCCACTGCGTAGAGGCACAGGCCGTGTTCCTACCCTCCACTGCGTAGAGGCACAGGCCGTGTTCCTACCCTCCACTGCGTAGAGGCACAGGCCGTGTTCCTACCCTCCACTGCGTAGAGGCACAGGCCGTGTTCCATTTCAGGGTCTGCATCCTTTTAGGCTGCATTTGAAGGCTGCATACGTCACAGCAGCCGCGACGAGGCTGTCCCATTTCGTAGGCTCCTTCAAATGCAGCCTTCAAATGCAGCCTCCATTTCCCGAAATTGAAGTGTGCATCGATGCAGACTTCTGCAGCCTTCGGTCCCAGAATTTCCCAGAATGCATTTCGCACCAACCAGTAGAGAATTTGAGCCCGGCTAAAAGCTGTTTTAGATTTCGCTGTAGGACTGTAATTAAGTCACTTTATTAAGTTTTATTATTTTATTACGCGACAATGTACCTATGTAGATTATACATATGTTGTCAGTTTATCCAAATAAAGCCTGTTTAGAAATGTGCTACGGCGATTTCGGAGATGTCGGGAGCTGGTCTCCCAGGCCGCCAGTGTATATATATATATATATATATATATATATATATATATATATATATATATATATGTATACGTATATATATATATATATATGTATATATATATCAGGGTTTCCGTTAGCCGGTATTTACCAGTTTTTAGCGGGTAAAAATTATAAAAAAACGGTAATTTAAAAACCTGCCGGTCAAAATGTCCGGTAATAATGCTCAGACAAAACTTAGATCCTGGACATTTGAGTTTTGACAGCTTTATTACTGCCCCCTCCCCCCAAAAGGGTGCGCTCGTTGGTGGTGCCCGTGTCAAGCGTCCAGCAGAGAGGGGCTTCTCCCTGCAGAATGGTTTGAAAACATCACTGCGGAGTCGTCTGGAGGAGGAGAGAGTGATCTTATGCGTATTGCAAGCTGCAAAGACACATTAGACACCTTTGATTTCAGCTCGGCAGCAGAGGACTTTGCCGGAATGAAATTAAGGAGAAAGCAAAAAGTTGCCTGGTAACCTACAGGGTAAATGTGATGCCATGTAGCCTATGTTAAAACGGACTACAGATGTTACAGGTATTTTGAAATAGCCTAGATTTTTGCGGCTAACGAGGTTTTGCTCAATCGTTCTTGTTTGTTTTGTTGTTCATTAATCGCCACGTTGATGTCCCGGAGATCCAGATCCTTTACCTAATCCCGCGTCACTCGCCTGTCTCGCGTTACTCCGGTCTATACGAGCTCCCCGGTCATTATAATTACCTGTCTGGTACCTGTCGCTACTCGACCTCCCGGTACCCAGACTCTCCCGTCCTGGACTACTCGCCGGTCTACTACCTGCCGGTACTCCGCGGATCGACCTCCCGGTTCCCAGACCCCTGGACTGTCCCTGATTACTCTCTAGTGTTGTGCTTTAAATAAAGCTTTATGTTATAGCTCCACTGTCTTGGTCTGCATTCTGGGCCCCCCGAACTATCCCACTTGTGACACTACAAATGTTACAGGTGTTTTGAAATAGATTTTTGCGGCTAACGAGGTTTTGCTCAATCGTTCTTGTTCGTTTTGTTGTTCATTAAATAGTCAAATTGATTTGAGGTCTTTGTCATTCTTTCGTCAATCTAGGTGTACATTATAGTGGCGTTTGTAATATAGACTGTTTTTGAAACATGACGTTCAAAGACGTTAGAATTTGTCCGGTAAAATAAAATCTGTCCGGACACTTGACCGGCAAGAAACGATCCTAGCGGAAACCCTGGTATGTATATATATATGTATGTATATATATGTATATATGTGTGTATGTATATATATGTGTAAATATGTATGTATATATATATGTATGTATATATATGTATATATGTATATATATATATATATGTATATATGTATATACAGTGAAGGAAATAATTATTTGATCCCTTGTCGATTTTGTAAGTTTGGCCTCTTACAAAGAAATGAACAGTCTATAATTTTAATGGTAGGTTTATTTTAACAGTGAGAAACTAAATATCAAAAAGAAAATCAAGATATTTACATCATATATAAAGTTATAAATTGATTTGCATTTAATTGAGTGAAATAAGTATTTGATCCCCTTGCAACCAACAAGAATTCTCGCTCCGACAGACCAGTTAGATAAGTCCTCTCGCTTTAAGAAAGTACTCCTAATATCAACTCGTTACCTGTATAAAAGACACCTGTCCACAGAATCAATCAATCAGATTCCAACCTCGCCACCATGGGCAAGACCAAAGAGCTGTCTAAGGACATCAGGGACAAGATTGTAGACCTGCACAAGGCTGGAATGGGCTACAACACCATCAGCAAGCAGCTTGGTGAGAAGGAGACAACTGTTGGTGCAATTATTCGAAAATGGAGGAAACACAAAATGACCATCAATCGCCCTCGGTCTGGGGCTCCACGCAAGATCTCGCCTCGTGGGGTATCGAGGATCATGAGAACGGTGTGGGATCATCCAAGAACTACACGGGAGAAACTTGTCCCCTTGCGACCTCTGCTGAGAGAAAAAGAGCATTGCATCCTTGGAAGTCACAAGTGTTATTTGACCCCTGACGGCTGCATCCTTGGAAAAAAAACAATTACACAGGAATACATAAAAAATGCTCTATCATAGCTTATCCCGGTCTGATTTAAAAAATGTATGAACACAGGGTGGTACAACAGACATATTTAGTAAAAGTCAAGAAAGTAGGGATTTGGAACTTGATCGAGTGCAAAGATATATTTTATTTTAACTCACAATTTGTCATTTGACCCCTCGACGGCTGTTCTAGTGTTAATGATCTCAAGGCAGCTGGGACCACAGTCACCAAGAAAACTATTGGTAACACACTACGCTGTAATGGATTAAAATCCTGCAGCGCCCGCAAGGTCCCCCTGCTCAAGAAGGCACATGTACAGGCCCGTCTGAAGTTTGCCAATGAACATCTGAATGATTCAGAGGAGGCTAGGGAGAAGGTGATGTGGTCAGATGAGACCAAAATTGAGATCTTTGGCATCAACTCTACACGCTGTGTTTGGAGGAAGAGAAATGCTGACTATAACCCCAAGAACACCATCCCCACTGTCAAGCATGGAGGTGGAAACATTATGCTTTGGGGATGTTTCTCTGCTAAGGGGACAGGACGACTTCACCGCATCGAGGGGAGGATGGACGGGGCCATGTACCGTAAAATCTTGGCCGATAACCTCCTTCCCTCAGCCAGGACAATGAAAATGGGTCGTGGATGGGTCTTCCAGCACGACAATGACCCAAAACATACGGCCAAGGTAACAAAGGAGTGGCTAAAGAAGAAGCACATTAAGGTGATGGAGTGGCCTAGTCAATCTCCGGACCTTAATCCCGTAGAAAATCTGTGGAGGGAGCTGAAGCTTCGAGTTCGAGCCAAGCATCAGCCTCGAAACCTTAAGGATTTGGAGAGGATCTGCAAAGAGGAGTGGACCAAAATCCCTCCTGAGATGTGCGCAAACCTGTTGACCAACTACAAGAAACGTCTGACCTCTGTGCTGGCCAACAAGGGTTTCTCCACCAAGTACTAAGTCATGTTTTGCAAGGGGATCAAATACTTATTTCACTCAATTAAATGCAAATCAATTTATAACTATTATATGATGTCAATTTCTGTCTCTCAATGTTAAAATAAACCTACCATTAAAATGATAGACCATTCATTTCTTTGTAAGTGGGCAAACTTACAAAATCGACAAAAGATCAAATAATTATTTCCGTCACTGTATATATATGTATATATATGTATATATATATGTGTATATATGTATATCTGTATATATATATGTATATATGTATATATGTATAAATGTATATATATATATATATACATATATATATGTATATATATATACATATATATATGTATGTATATATGTATATGTAAATTCGAAACTTACCGGTCATGTTTCAAAAACTCAAATCAATTTGACTATTTAATGAACAACAAAACGAACAAGAACCATTCAGCAAAATGTCACGAGTGGGATTGTTCGGGGGGACCCAGAACGCAGACCAAGACACAGTGGAGCTATAACGTAAAGCTTTATTTCAAGCAAACACAACACTAGAGTGATCAAGGACAGTCCAGGGGTCGATCCCTGGACTGGTCGATCCGCGGATTACCGGCAGGGAGTATACCGGCGAGTAGTCCGGGACGGGAGAGGAGTCTGGGTACCGGGAGGTCGGAGTAGCGACAGGTACTGGACAGGTAATTATAATGACCGGGGAGCTCGTATAGAGAGTAACGCGAGACAGGCGGGTGACGTGGGATAGGCAAGGGATCGGGATCTGGATCTCCGGGACATCAGCGTGGCGATTCCGTCCAGAATGTACGACTTAACGTGAACAACGTATGACGTGCAGTAAGACATACGACCTAACACCGGGGTAACGGGAAGCCAGGGTCTATATACCCCAGGTGAGGGGATTAACAATTAGACAAGGGAATAGCTGACAGTTGTGTGTTTGCGCCGCCAGCGCACGTGGCTTGGCCACGCCCCCTGTCAACCACCGTAACCGTGACACAAAACCTTGTTAGCCGCAAAAATCAAGGATATTTCCATACACCTGTAACATCTGTAGTCCGTTTTAACATAGGCTACATGGCATCACATTTACCCTGTAGGCTACCAGGCTACTTTTTGCTTTCTCCTTAATTTCATTGCGGCAAAGTCCTCTGCTGCCGAGCTGAAATCAAAGGTATCTAATGTGTCTTTGCAGCTTGCAATCCGCATAAGTCCATCACTCTCTCCTCCTCCAGACGACTCCGTAGTCATGTTTTCAAACCATTTTGCAGGGAGAAGCCCCTCTCTGCTGGTCGCTTGACACGGGCAGAACACAGGCCCTTTGAGCCCGTGTGGCCCAGTCGGGGTACAGCTCGCTGAACTCAGAAATGAGCACTTGGCAAGCTGTCGCAAACATTAAAGCCCCATAGCCGTGGAGCGCTAACATTAAAGCCCCATAGCCGTGGAGCGCTAACATTAAAGCCCCATAGCCGTGGAGCGGCCATCACTGCACCTGCATCTCGTCGGCTTGACGTCATGAGAGGGGCGGCAGCTGATTGGTCACTTCATTCGGTCACCCTTTCGGGGGGGAGGGGGCAGTAATAAAGCTGTCAAAACTCAAATGTCCAGGATCATTATGAGCATTATTACCGGACATTTTGACTTAAATGACTTAAATTACAGTTTTTTTACCCGCTAAAAACCAGTAAATACCGGCTAACGGAAACCCTGGTATATATATATATGTATATATGTATATATGTATATGTATATATATATGTATATGTATATGTATATATATACTGCACCGCACTCGAGCGCAGAGCGCTTCAAAGGGTGGTGCGGAAGGCCCAGTATATGGTTGGAGGTGAGCTCCCCTCCCTCCTGGATATATACAACCAGCGGTGCGTGGCCAGGGCCAAACGCATCATAAAGACATTGCCCACCCCAGACACAAACTGTGACAAAAGTGACTGATGGATGATATATACATGTGTTGAATTGTGCAAAAAGCATTTAAAAGCATTTTAAAGTGCCAGTAGTGCAGCAGCATCATAAATACAGTGCAGTACAGTGCAGAACAGTCAGTAACTTTAATGAGTCCAGAAAGTCCAGCAAAAGTGTGATAGAGTAATATGTAATATGGATGACAATGTTATGGTAGTGGCAGCACTCCTAGCAGGTCAGTAGGCGCACTGCCTGTGGATAAAACATATCCTTGAACTTGCGGAACGGGCAACCAGACGGTTGGGAACCAGAAGAGATGGTGCCCAGGGGTCATTGATGATGGAGACCTTGAACCTGGTTCTTCCGCTCTACCCTTCCAGGTGCAAGACGCCGTGCGCTGTCGGATGGGCGGGTGCAAAGATGACTCGCCGGACTTCTGCAAGAATGGACAGGTGCAGATCATGGTGAATAGCATTCCACTTTTTACATCTCTTCCTCTCTCCCCCTTCCTCTCTACCCCTCTATTCATTCCTCACCTACCCTTCTCTCTCCATCTCTTCCTCTCTCTTCCTCGCTTCCTCACCTACCCTTCGCTCTCATCTCTTCTTCTCTCCCCCTCTCTTCCACATATATCCTTCTCTCTCTCATCTCTTATTCTCTCCCCCTATCTTCCTCACCTATCCTTCTCCCTCTCCATCTCTTCCTCTCTCCCCCTCT
>CM051007.1:1279437-1281937 GCA_027704905.1 Muraenolepis orangiensis
AGCGAGTCGAGATTATTCTGAAAGTCCTCGGGTTACCCACAATCCTCTGTGGAAACATATTACAGCACTGCACAACACAACACTGTCCCTCTACATATATTTCCAGTCCGAAACAATTCTGCAGATACAAAGTACATTTAATACCTCGACTTTTTAATAAAAAGTTACTGTTTTATCTCTTGTTTCGTTTACGCGAGGGTGTCGGAAGGGTTGTTTGTTGGGGCTTGACTCTCTTTTTCCTTTTTTTTCTGTGTTTATATTGCGTTATCACCCCGTCTCACCTCTTGATTAAACTGTTTTCCTGTCTTGGCGTGATTCTATCTATCCCTGTACGACCATGTTGCTGTGAACTCCCATTCTCTCTTGGTCGTTATCTGCTTTTCCTCTCACTCTTGTTTTGTTTTTCCATTCTTTAATCCCTTCTTCACCTTTCAAACCCTCATGTCACCCTGCGTCTCCCCTGGCATCATCTCTGTTTTGTTTTCTTAAAATAAAATTATTCGTTCTATCGTTTAATGTGTTCCGTGCTTATTCACCTCTGTTCCATCAACTGTTTATTTTGTGCTATTCCTTTGTTCTGCTGTTGCTAATGTCTTCCTCAATCAACACATCTAACCCCCGGCTTTTCTTTCTCCCCCCCTCCTAGTTCTGTGTCGACCCCATCTTCACCCTGGGGGGGCCCCCATCCCTTACCCCAGTCATCTTCAAGGAGGTAAACACATGGAACCCGTCCACCATCACTGGGACCCTGTCCTACATCTCCCTGGAGGAGTAGGACGACCCAAAGCTGATGGCCCACCAGGACAGAAGAGTGGGCCTCAACTATAGCAGCCTGCCTGGCAACATCCCCCCTCCCAACCTCATCCTCCAGGTACCACAGACCTCCTCCGGAGGGCGTGGCTTAGCCTTACGACCAGAGTGTAGTGGTTTCATCCTTTTGCCGTTTTGCACGCCGTTCCACATTTATACTGTGCATTGTTGGCAGTTAAATCTTAAACACTTACATATACTTATTATAGTATTTTTCACAAATGTACTGAACTTTATTTTCTCCTTTTAAAGGTTTATGAATTGATTTTGAAATGTAAAAGTCCAAAATGATAAACAACCATTTATATGGCTTTCTGCGGAACAAGTTAATTGCGTGACCTCATATGCCATGCGTCTAAATGGTACCTCATGTGTACTGAATGAACTGTTATTCATTCATATTCGTGTTACATATTCAAAAGTTCACCATTTGGCCACTGCTGATGCCTCCTTTCTGGTGCCAGTGTGCCCCGCGAAGCTGATCAGCCATCTGTTAGTATCCTCTCCCTAGCCTAACAGTCCCGCTTCATGACCAACACCCCCCCCCCCCTTCCCTTCCTCCCACCCCCCACAAATTTCAAAACTCAAATTACAGTCCATGGTGATAGTGGCCAAAAGCCAGTAATAAACGCTGCATTTTCTGCCGATGTTTCTTTCTTTCTTTGCTCTGTTGGCCCCTGGTCCGCAGCTGCTCATGCGCCTTACCCTGTGCCCACCAGGTGCCCCCCCAGGGAGGACTCAACCAGCTGAGCGAGACGCCCCTCAAGAAGGAGGTCAACGTGGAGCAGCAGCAGCTGCAGCATGAGCAGCAGTGCCGTGCCCGTCTACCTGTGCACCGAGAGTGGCATGGGGTGGGCGCGGTCACCCCCTTTCTCCAACTCGCCCCAGGATGGAAGCCTGGGGGGAAGGACTAGCAGGAGGACTAGGAGGAGGACTAGAAGGAGGTGGAGGAGGACTAGAAGGAGGTGGAGGAGGATGTGGAGAAGAAGGTGGAGGGGGGTATCATGGAAGGAGAGGAGGGGGACTACATGGTCCTACCGCATAGGACAGTTAGTCTTATGCCCCCGTGGCCCCTCGGAGGAGGAGGACTGGGGCTGGGGGGCGAGGAGAAGCCCCTGAACATCGCCTTGGACGATGCCCCTTTCCCCCCGCCCCCCTCCTTGCTGACCCTCCACCAGACCGAGAGCGAGGCCGACCCTGCCAAATTTGTTGCCACGGCACACTGCAGCACAAGGCCGGCCGGCGGATGTCCATCCGTCAGATCCTGACAGGGGGCAGCAGCTCGGAGAGGACCATGACCCTGCCGTGCAGCCTGGGCAACAGAAACAAGGCCAACCCCTGCCTCTCCACCGGCTCTCTGGAGGTGGGTATGAAGAACCAGAAAGTGAGCACCGGCCACCGGCCCAATGCTGGAAAAAAATATGCAAGTAGTCGGTGAAGGATGTTCTTCACTCACAAGCCCCCAAAAAACAACAATGAAGGTATTGAGTGGCTTTTAAAATAGTTAACAATTACTAGCCCTTTGGCCAGTGGATAATTTTGCACCGTGGATGGGATGAGAGAGTGGGGGAGAGGTTCCTCTGGAAAGTGCTGAAGGCGATCGGTATGTGTTCTAGATGGGATACAAGGATATGGCGATGCAGAGGATGGTGATGGTGATGGTGGTGGTGGTGGTGAAAGTGGTGATGGT
>CM051007.1:1284437-1321937 GCA_027704905.1 Muraenolepis orangiensis
CTAAAAGCACAAATGTTATTTCATCCCCCCCTGCTGTGAATACGCTAGTGTTTGGAGATGGATATCCGAGTCCTGCTTACCATTGAGATTACATCTGAAGCGGTTTTAACTGACACACACGCACACAGACACACAAACACACACACACACACACACACACAAAGTCACACAAGGTGAAGATTTAATGGATGGATTATTGAAATCCACTCAAAGGAGTGTCTGCTCTTCAATCGGCTCCCCTTCTGTTGTTGACACTCGGCCGGAGGTTCTCCTTAAATGTATGAGAGACAAACACACACACACACACACACACACACACACACACACACACACACACACACACACACACACACACACACACATCCACACATATACCTCACCTGCAGCACCATGGGAGTGCTGCAAGGCTCCACCTTAGAACCATTGTTGTTTTTCAGTTCATCAATGGTCCTGTGTGTGTGTGTGTGTGTGTGTGTGTGTGTGTGTGTGTGTGTGTGTGTGTGTGTGTGTGTGTGTGTCTGCAGACGACGCCGATCTATGCAGACAGACAATTCATTGAAGAAGCTGCTGCCAAATTGTCATTAACGGTGGGAGTGGTTCATGTCTCACTCTGAATATTGAGATAACAGTTACTGTGTATTTTTCAAAATATACAACAACCAAAGGTTTTCCCACATTATCATACAGATGGACAAAAGATACAACATGTTGATGAGGTAAAATACTTAGGTGTTACTCCAGACTCCATTTCACACCAATGTTAAGCATATAACATGTGCCATGTGTTGAAAGATAACGAGGTCAGGAATCCATTAACCATCCATCCATCCATCCATCTTCTCCCGCTTATCCGTAATCGGGTCGCGGAGGTAGCAGCTTCAGCAGGGGACTCCAAACTTCCCTCTCCCTGGCAACATCGACTAGCTCTGACTGGGGGATCCCGAGGCGTTCCCAGGCCAGTGTGGAGATGTAATCACCCCACCTGTACCTCGGTCTGCCCCGTGGTCTCTTCCCAGTTGGATGTGCCTGGAAAACCTCCCTCGGGAGGCGACCAGGAAGCATCCTTACTAGATGCCCGAACCACCTCAACTGGCTCCATTCTACGCGAAGGAGCAGCGGCTCTACTCCGAGTCTCTCAGGAGTGACTGAGCTTCTCACCCTATCCCTCAGGGAGATACCAGCCACCCTCCTGAGGAAACTCATTTCGGCCGCTTGTATTCGCGATCTCGTCCTTTCGGTCATTACCCATTGCTCATGGCCATAGGTGAGGGAAGGAACGAAGACTGATCGGTAGATCGAGAGCTTTGCCTTCTGGCTCAGCTCTCTTTTGGTTACAACGGTGCGCCAAAGTGCACCCAATACCGCTCCCGCTGCACCTATTCTCCTGTCAATCTCATGCTCCATCCTCCCCTCACTCGAGAACAAGACCCCGAGATACTTGAACTCCTTCACTTGGGATAAGGACTCCCTCCCTACTTGGAGTAGACAATCCACCGGTTTCCTGCTAAGAACCATGGCCTCAGATTTGGAGGTGCTGATCCTCATCCCAGCCGCTTCACATTCCGCTGCAAACCGATCCAGTGAGTGCTGAAGGTCATATACTGATGACGTAAACAGGACCACATCATCTGCAAACAGCAGCGATTCAATCCTGAGCCCACCATACTGAAACCCCTCCGCTCCATGACTACGCCTTGAAATCCTGTCCATGAAAATCACAAACAGGATGGGTGACAAAGCGCATCCCTGGCGGAGGCCAACACCCACTGAGAACAGGCCTGATTTACTACCGAGAATCCGGACACAGCTTTTGCTTTGGGAGTAGAGAGATTGGATGGCCCTCAACAGTGACCCCCGCACCCCATACTCCCGCAGCACCCCCCACATGCCTTCTCCAAATCTACAAAACACATGTAGACCGGATGGGCATACTCCCAAGCCCCCTCCAGGATCCTTGCAAGAGTGAAAAGCTGGTCCGTTGTTCCACGACCAGGGCGGAATCCGCATTGTTCCTCTTCAATCTGAGGTTCGACTATCGGCCGAACCCTCCTTTCCAGCACCTTGGAGTAGACTTTCCCAGGGAGGCTGAGTAATGTGATACCCCTGTAATTGGCACACACCCTCTGGTCACCCTTTTTGGACAGGGGTACCACCTTTTACCGTTTGCCACTCCTCAGGCACTGTCCAAGACTTCCACGCAATGTTGAAAAGACGTGTCATCCACGACAGCCCCTCAACACCCAGAGCCTTTAGCATTTCTGGACGGATCTCATCAACCCCTGGGGCTTTGCCACTGCGGAGATGTTTGACTTCCGTAGTGACTTCCTCCAGGGAGATTGATGTTTGCCGTCCTTCATCCTCCAGCTCTGTCTCTACCATTGAGGGTGTAGTTGGGTTAAGAAGTTCCTCAAAGTGTTCTTTCCACCGCCCGATCACCTCCTCAGTTGAGGTCAGCAATGTCCCACCCTTACTGTACACAGCTTGGATGGACCCACGCTTCCCCCTCCTGAGGCACCGGATTGTTTGCCAGAAACACTTTGGTGCCGACTGAAAGTCCTTCTCCATGGCTTCTCCGAATTCCTCCCACACCCGCTGCTTTGCCTCCGCTACAGCCGAGGCTGCCGTCGTCTTGGCCTGTCGATACCTCGCAACTGAGTCCGGAGTCTCACAGGCTAACATAGCCCGGAAGGCCTCCTTCTTCAGCCGGACAGCTTCCCTGACCACCTGTGTCCACCACGAAGTCCGAGGGTTTGCCGCCCCTTGAGGAACCAATGACTTTGAGGCCACAACTCTCAACCGCAGCTTCGGCAATAGAAGCTTTGAACAATGACCACTCTGGCTCAATGCCCCCAGCCTCCACAGAGATGCCCGAAAAATTCCGCCGGAGGTGTGAGTTGAAGGTCTCCCGGACAGGGGCATCCACCAGACGTTCCCAGTTCACCCGCACTACACGTTTGGGCTTACCAGGTCTGTCCAAAGGCTTCCCCCGCCATCTTACCCAAGTCACCACAAGATGGTGATCGGTTGACAGCTCTCCCCCTCTCTTCACCCGAGTGTCCAAAACATGCGGCCTCAGGCCAGATGATACGATAACAAAATCGATCATTGACCTTCGGCCTAAGGTACTCTGGTACCATGTACACTTATGAGCATCCTTATGTTTGAACATGGTGTTTGTTAGGGCCAATCCATGACTAGCACAGAAATCCAATAACAAAACCCCACTCCGGTTCAGATCAGGTAGGCCGTTCATCCCCAACACGCCCCTCCAAGTTTCCCCATCGTTACCCACTTGTGCGTTGAAGTCTCCCAGGAGGACTATAGAGTCCCCTTCAGGAGCCCCATGCAGGACTCCATCTAGGGTGTGCAAGAAGGCGGGATATTCCAAACTGTTGTTTGGTGCATAGGCACAAACAACAGTCAGAGTTTTCCCTCCCATGACCCTAAGGCGTAGGGAGGCGACCCTCTCGTCCACCGGGGTAAACTCCCACAAAGCGGCACTCAGCCGGGGACTTGTGAGTATCCCCACACCCGCCCTGCGCCTCACACCCTGAGCAACTCCAGAGAAGGAAAGAGTCCAACCCCTATCCAGGAGTTTAGTTCCAGAGCCAGTGCTGTGCGTAGAGGTAAGCCCCACCAGATCTAATTGGTAGCGCTCCACCTCCCGCACAAGCTCAGGCTCCTTCCCCCCCAGAGAAGTGACATTCCACGTCCCCAAAGCCAGTCTCTGTTGGCTGGGTTTGGTCCGTCGATGCCCCCTGCCTTCACTGCCGCCTAACTGGCAGTGCACCCGACCCCAGCAGTTCTTCCCGTAGGTGGTGGGTCCGCGGGAAGGAGAAGTGGCCACGTTGCTTTTTCGGGCTATGCCCGACCGGGCTCCGTGGCTAACCCGGCCACCAGGCGCTCGCTTACGGGCCCTCTTTCCAGGCCTGGCTCCGGAAAGGGGCCCCGGGCTTCCTCCGGGCAGGGTATCCTTCTTGTTTGTTTGTCCATTGAAGTCTTTGAACCATTCTTAGTCTGGCCCCTCCCCTGAGACCAATCTGCCATGGGAGACCCTACCAGGAGCACTAAGCTCCAGACAACACAGCTCTCAGGTTCACAGGGACACCCAAACCTCTCCACCACGATAAGGTGATGGTTCCCGGAGAGGGGAATCCATTAACAATTTTCATAATTTTAAGACATCATTTGAATGCCATTTTTCATATTTCCATTACTGAATATCATGTTGGCATCAGCCAAACAAGACAACTCCTAAAATCCAATAAGGTCACCTCATCAACAAGCCCTGAAGGTCCTGGACAGGTAACCATGACAGTATCATCATTGTGATGTAATTCTTATTAAATATAAAAGAGAGGGAATTTCTTTGCTGGAATTTGTTGGGAGAGGGAATTATTTTCAGGGAATCGAATATTGCATATTGTATTGTTGGGTATAATGATGAATGTATAATTGGATCAATGACTTAGTGTTAGTGTTTGTGTCGACCTGCCCAAGGACTGCATACTGCAATGAGCTAGTCGCTAAATCTGGTTCAGTACATCCTGGTTCCTGTCCTGGTCCTTACATGTAAGCCTTTGATAGGTGGGCTGGCATCACATGACTAGACAAGGCAACTAAAGGGCGGGTTGTATATTACGTACTGTGCCAAAGAAAAGGTCTGGACACACACACACACACACACACACACACACACACACACACACACACACACACACACACACACAACCCCCCCCCCCCACACACACACACACACACACATACACACACACACACACACACACACACACACACACACACACACACACACACACACACACACACACACACACACACACACACACATACCTACAATTCAATACACAACCACACAAGGGAACTGGAGGGCGGAGTTTATATTACAGATTACTGTTTCGAAGAAAATGTCTTTATTATGATTTACTAGTACTGTGGCACAGTGTGATAGAAGTAAAGGAGGATGACACTGTGATAACACTATTAGGGTCACCCTTTGACTGGATCCAGCTGCTGGATCCAGTTCAACTCAAATGCTGTTAAGATCTCACTTTGACAATCACCCTGGACCCTGGGTGATGCCCTGTGTGATGGCTGGGCAACCAGAGATGCTGACTATACAGCAATCATGGAGATGAGGAGTGTGTGTGTGTGTTTGTACATCCATGTGTGTGTGTGTGTGTGTGTGTGTGTGTGGATATTTTCGTCTCTCCCTCCCCCCATGCCTACACTTCTGTTTCACGTCACGACGTTTCACGTCTGTTTCCTTGTGTTACACATGAGGCTGATGAAAACCAAAAACTTACAAATTACACATAATGACCTCAATAATAACCTCCCTTCTCAGGCATATGACAGAATTTGATGGAACTCAGCCCCTCTCCCCCCCACCACCCCCATCATCTCTCTTTGCAGCCACATTTGTTTTATGCTCCAGTAGCAAACAGTGTAAAGAGCCGATGGACGGAGAGTCAGTGAGCACATGCAGGGTCACCGGGAACATTGTCCTCTACCTAAGCTTTTATAGCACCTGTCGCGCCATGACTCACCTGTTTCTCTCTTAAACCGCTACTTAACCAAACATAAAACATATGCAAAAAAAACGATCTGCTTAAACCATCCCTTCCCTATTGTAAGGCTGCGGCTGTGGCTGTCGCAGAGTGGCAGAGCGGAATTGAACACACAACCCCTCTAACCAAAGTCCTAACGAAGGCCACCGGTTGATCCCTGGCTGTCGCAGGTTCCCCCTCCTCCTCCGCCGCCGAGGCTAAGCTCCCAGCCGCCGCTATCCCGCAGAACGTCGGTCGTTTACAAAGAAAGCCAACGTAAGCACACTTTAAAACCCTGTCTAAATAGCGCTCCGTGGACAGTCATGTTAACTAGAGGCATTAGCTAGACTAACTTAGATAATCATTTGCCACTGTGGTCTGTGGACCTGTGTGTGTGTTTCAAAGCTAGAGAGAGAGAGAGAGAGAGAGAGAGAGAGAGAGAGAGAGAGAGAGAGAGAGAGAGAGAGAGAGAGAGAGAGAGAGAGAGAGAGAGAGAGAGAGAGAGAGAGAGAGAGCGAGAGAGAGAGAGAGAGAGAGAGAGTGAGAGAGAGAGAGAGAGAGAGCGCGTGTGGAGGTCGTTGGAGGCTGTGAGGGATGACGAGCTGTCAACCCTAAAGACCGCCTGGTGTGGCAGAAACTCTGGGAAATAGCCGCTCCTTTCCTTTCTCCCCTCCCCCCCTCCTCTCCCCCACTCTCCTCCCCTCTCCCCCCTCCAGCACCCACCACCCCCATGGTAATGGAGGCATTTTCACAGGCGGAAGTCGGCAGGGGCTGATGGTTTTGTCGGGGAAGGCGAATGGGAAGGCTGACTGACTTGTGTGTGTGCCAGCGCCACCGCCGCCGTCCAACACTTGAATACCGCTTTCCCTTTTCCTTTTCTCTCTGCTTACTCTACTCGCCATACTGCTGAGTCCTTTATCTCGCTCTATCTCTCTCTCGCTCTCCCACACGCTGCATCAGAATGGGTGTTGGAGATATCCTGTGATGAGTCTCCATCATGATTCAGTGGGGTAATTGATAGGAAAAGGCCGTTTTGACCAATTACCAAATTTTTCTTTCTCTAAAAAATATTCTGCTGAACATGCTTGCCGATGTCGCAAAATGTTGTCAGATGGTGTGGATGAAAGGAACGGATATAAAATACAAAGGACGAGGGAGGGAGAAACAAATGGGCAAACCAAAATATGTCTAAAAGTTGACATACTTATCTACTCAATCTGCTTCTGATTGTGCTCTGTGCGATGAGTTTAATATTTCAGTTTTGTAAAATGTGTTTCTGTGCTTCCAGTTTTGTTGTATACTAAAACAATCACTCAATATCCAATCATCTGTATTACCTTATGTCATGTAAAAAAAATGATATGATTTTTTAATTTTATTTCAATTTTTTGTGGTTTGTTTGTTTGTGTTTGTGTTTCATTTGTTTTATCTTTGTCGGCTGGCCTGTGTTGCATGCTTCTCACCGCCACCACCGTCCCCTGAAACAGCAGCCAGACAGTCACCACCACCACGGGCATCCACGTCCACAAAGGTAAACCTGATGAACATCTGTTGACCGTTCCGCAGTGAAGGTGCGGGGCACTGCCTCGGAAGAGTGACTACACCACACACACACACACACACACACACACACACACACACACACACACACACACACACACACACACACACACACACACACAGCCGCGACTCTCACATGAACCAACGGGCAATCTGCCCGAAGGCTTCTCTGAGCAAACAGGCGTTTAGTGAGGGCTGAAGCTACAGTAGTAGCAGCTATGCTGTGCCTCGCCTATTCACCCGTACTGTCCCCACACAACCTGTTTGACTTTGGCTGCTCCAACCTGATGATGATGATGGTGATGGTGAAGAGAGGATGGTGGCTCCAACCTGATGATGATGATGGTGATGGTGAAGAGAGGATGGTGGCTCCTGCCTGATGATGATGATGGTGATGGTGAAGAGGATGGTGGCTCCAACCTGATGATGATGATGGTGATGGTGAAGAGAGGATGGTGGCTCCAACCTGATGATGATGATGGTGATGGTGAAGAGAGGATGGTGGCTCCTGCCTGATGATGATGATGGTGATGGTGAAGAGGATGGTGGCTCCAACCTGATGATGATGATGATGATGGTGAAGAGGATGGTGGCTCCAACCTGATGATGATGATGATGATGGTGAAGAGGATGGTGGCTCCAACCTGATGATGATGATGGTGATGGTGAAGAGAGGATGGTGGCTCCAACCTGATGATGATGATGGTGATGGTGAAGAGAGGATGGTGGCTCCTGCCTGGATTGGGGAAAGTTATCTTTTGACTGGGAATGATGTAGATATTCCCACGATGGCTTTGGTCAAGATGTTGTGAAACAAAGGCACTGTCAAAACATCTCAGAACACTGTCAAAGCTATACATGGGGGGAGGGAGGCGGGGGTGGGGGAAACAGCTGATGACAAATGTATTTCTTTAAGAGCTGGAGACCAAAGGGAAAAAATATAGATCTCCCTCAGAAAGACAGAGAGAAAGAACAGGAGCTGTAGCCAGCTGAACATTTACACCAGCATAGTGTCCAAACAACGAGAGTGTCAAGGATTAGGTTAGGACAAATGCAGCAGGATAGGGTAGTATCCTAGTAGGATAGGATAGGATAGTGATATTTATTTTTAATATCATACAGACGGGGGCAGGCAGCTGATCAGGAACCGGGCCGGGTAGGCGAACCAGGCGGGGACAGGCAGAGGTGTAGACAGGGACAGGCAGTAGATCGGGAACCAGGCAGGGCAGATGAACCAGGCAGGAACAGGCGGAAGCGTAATCAGGGACAGGCAGAGAATCTGGAATAGGAATCAGAACTGGTAACCACTGGAATGTCTGCATACTCAGGAACAATCTGGCCCCGTGTGAGTGTGCGGGGGTAGGCTTAAATGGGAACGAAAATTGTGATGCACTGCAGCTGCGGGTGAGAATTAACAAGGGGGCGTGGCTATCCGGTATTGAGTAGAGGGAGCGAGGAGACAGGAATGTGGAACGTGATTAGGGGGCGTGGCTATGCGGTAGTGAGTAGTGGGAGGAGGAGACAGGAATGTGGAACGATATAAGGGGGCGTGGCTATTCGGGCGACTGCTGTGGAAACTAGGAGACCGGAATGCGGAATGCGATAAGGGGGCGTGGCTATCTGGGCGATGGAGGCAGGAGTGCAAACTTTGACAGAGAGATGGTTTTAGAGATGTATGTTTAACCTCTGCATGGTACAATTACCACAAGTACTGTTGAATACATCTGAATGCTACGGTGACAATGAACTGCAGATCCCGATTCCCTCGGGATAAATAAAGTCTCTTGAATCTTGAATCACAACGGCAAATCAAAAAAACACGAACGCGGCGTCGTCTCGCGCTGCCGTCTCGTTGTCTCTCCCACCCGCGCGCTGAACAGGAACATCGCGGATACTGTGTGGTCTGGGGAAATGGCCCATATCGTGATTCTGCTGTGCCTGTTAACTGTTTTGGACTATGAGAAGATGTCTAGTCATTCTGAGAAGTGTACTGGATTCAGGTCTGTTCTCCCACCCTCAGTGGGCATCCCCTGCAAAGGTTCGGATGTTTTACACAAACAATTACCGGTTGCCTTGTCACAGACAATCTGCTCGACAAAATATGTTTGTCTTTTTCACTTGCCTGCTATGATGGTTCTTCAGGACTGATTCTTGAGCTCTAATCACACTTTCACAGACTTTTCTGGTGATTTTAAAGAAGATGACAATGTATGTGTGTCGATTAAGAGGAAAAGATGCCTGGTTTTCTTGTTATTATTGCTATCAGGAAATGTACAACCTAACCCTGGACCGCCCAGTAGTAGTAGTCAGATCCCTACTCCTGCTGATTTTAATTCTAGGTCTGGGCTGGGTTTCATCCACTTAAATGTGCGCAGTCTGTTAGGTAAACTAGATTTTGTCCGCATTTGGGCGAGCTCGACTGACGCTGATGTCATTGTCTTGTCAGAAACGTGGCTAAATAAATCCATATTGGCCTCTGACACATCCTTAAATGGTTACAGTGTATATCGTACCGACAGACCTAATAAAGGTGGTGGCGTTGCCATTTATGTGAAAAATAAGTTTTGTGTAACCAAGATGGTTTCCAAATCTATCAGTAAACAACTAGAATTTTTAGCCTTAAATATCGAAGTAGCAAAGGGTCAACAGGTCATGGTGGTGGGCTGTTACAGACCCCCCTCAGCTGTCAAGGACTCCTTGTCTTCGTTGGCAAATCTTTTAGCTCAACTAGACTACAAGGAAATAGTGCTACTTGGAGATTTTAACTGGGACTGGTTAACTGCAGTATCAGAGGATTTTAAAAACCTTTGTATCTCATTGAATGTTACTCAGATTGTTGACAGTCCTACTCGCCCTAACATTAAGTCCCCAAATAAATCCTCCCTAATTGATCTCATTCTAACTAATGTTCCCCATAAATACTCATCTGTGGGAGTATTTGCGAATTATGTGAGTGACCACTGTGCTGTGGCCACAATTAGGGACACAAAGGTCCAAAAGGTTAAACCTGGTATTATCATTAAGAGAGACACAAAACATTTTGTGGAGCTCGGTTTTGTTCATGATCTGTTTGGGTTTGATTGGGGAAAAATTGATATGTGTGCTGATGTAGAAACTGCATGGTCTTCTTTTTATCTTGGTTTTATGGAGATCATTGATAGACACGCACCCCTGCGTACATTTAGAGTAAAGGGACGAGACAATACTTGGTTTTCTGCTGAACTGTCTAGTCTCCGGCTTGAGAGAAACAAGGCCTGGGCAAAGGCTAGGAAATCAGGCTCAGAGGTAGAATGGCTGCGTTTTAGGCAGCTAAGGAATAGCTTCACTTCACATGTCAAAAGTGCAAAGTCTAAGTATTATCTGTCAGTTACCACAGAAAACCTAAATAATCCTAGGAAATTTTGGAAAGCCATAAAATCGATATCCACCGGTGAAATCCGTAATGAGCTACCTCCGTGCCTTACCACAGCATCTGGCACTATATCGGACAGGGCCACTATGCTAAATTGCTTTAATAAGCATTTTGTGTCCTGCGGTTCTATGTTTGATTCTGTGACTAACTCTGCTTCTGTGAACACCTCAATCCGTGACTCTGAACAATTTCAGTTTTACTCCTTTTACTGTTAATGTTGTTCATGAAGCATTATCTAAGTTAGATCCTAAGAAACCGGCTGGCCCGGACAATGTAGAACCTTTCTTTTTAAAGATAGCTGCAGATTTTATTGCTCCACCTCTCACTACTCTTTTTAACCTCTCCCTCAGCACAAATGCAATTCCAAAAGTATGGAAGGCAGCTTATGTCTTGCCTTTACTAAAAGGAGGGGAGGCAACTATTTTAAATAACTACAGGCCAATCTCTAAATTGTCAGTTCTGGCGAAGGTGCTCGAACGCCTAGTGAGTGAACAAGTAAAGGAGTTTTTATGTAAAAATGATATCCTGTCTAAATATCAGTCAGGTTTCAGAAAGAAACATAGCACCATCACTGCGACAATGAAAGTGGTGAATGATATGGCGAGTATTTTAGATAATAAGCAGAGTTGTGCAGCCCTATTTATTGACCTTTCCAAAGTATTTGATACCGTCGATCATCGCATCTTAAAGCAGAGGCTACTCAGTATTGGCATATCCAGCCATGCAGTGGGGTGGTTTGTGAACTACCTCTCTGAAAGGTCCCAATGTGTTCACTTTGATGGGCTCACTTCTGAGTGGTTGAACATTGCTAATGGTGTTCCCCAAGGTTCTGTTTTAGGTCCACTTTTATTCTCCATCTATATCAACAGTTTAGGTGAAAATGTGGATGAAGCTACTTTACATTTTTATGCGGATGATACCGTGATGTATTGTGCAGGTCCCTCCATTAAGGAGGCTGTTGTTAAATTACAGGCTGTTTTTAACATTATTCAGATGCAGCTCGCTGAGCTTAAGCTTCTTTTAAATGTTGAGAAAACCAAGGTAATGCTCTTTTCAAAAGCTAAAAAGACTCCAGAGACTGCTTTGGATATTGTTACTATGCAAGGACAAGTACTCGACGTGGTTACCTGTTATAAACACCTTGGCATCTGGCTTGATGATTGTCTCTCTTTTAAACTTCAGGTCATTAATCTGCTTAAAAAGCTGAGGGTTAGGCTAGGTTTCTTTTTTAGAAACAAGTCCTGTTTCTCATTTGAAGCCAGGAAAAGGCTAGTCACTGTGACCTTTTTACCTGTGCTGGACTATGGTGATTTGATTTATATGAATGCACCTGCCCATTACCTGGAAAAGTTAGATGCCGCCTATCACAGTGCTCTGAGATGTGTTACTAACTGTAAAGCACTTACTCATCACTGTACCCTGTATGCCAGGGCAGGTCTGCCTTCACTCACTGTACGGAGGCTCAGTCATTGGTACATGTTCATCTACCAAGCACTGCTGGGTAAACTACCTTCTTATATCTGCTCTCTGATCTCTCGACGACTTGAAAGTACTTATTGCCTGAGATCGCATGATGTGGTTTTATTAAATGTGCCAAGTGCTAGGACTGTCTTAGGGAAGAAGGCTTTTAGTTGTGCAGCTCCACTAACTTGAAACAGTCTGCAAAAATGTTTAAAACTGAGCACTTTGGTTCCCCTGCATCATTTTAAAACTCGGCTGGGTGACATGCTGTTTGATACTCATGGTACCTGTCACTGTAAATAGAGTTTGTAAACTGTACCCTGTAATTTATGTTGTATGTCGTCCTTATTGTTGTTCTGTTGTTTTTATGTTACATGTGTAACCAATGTGCTGCAGGTCACCCTTGAAAAAGAGATATTTTGATCTCAAGGGGCTTTCACCTGGTTAAATAAAGGCTACAAACAAACTTGGGTGGAATGAGTCTGTTGCTGAAGGTGCTTCTATATGAGGTCAGCACCTGATGGAGAGGGTGAGAGTTGTTGTCAAGGATACTACGCAGCTTGCGCAGCATCCTTCTCTCAGACACCACCAACAAGGAGTCCAGCTGGACCCCCAGGACAGCGCCAGCCTTCCTGAAGATCCTGCTGATCTTGTTGGCGTCAGCTGACCTCAACCTGCTTCCCCAGCACACGACACCGGAGAAGATGGCACTGGCTACCACCGACTGGTAGAACATGTTCAGCATCTTGTTGCAAACGTTGAAGGACAGGAGCCTCCGCAGGAAGTAGAGACGGCTCTGGCCCTTCTTGTACACAGCCTCAGAGTTCTTGGCCCAGACCAGTTTGTTGTCCAGATGAACTCCCAGGTATTTATATTCCTGAACAACTTCAGCGGACACACCCTTGATGGAAATGGGTGTGGGGGTAGATTTCCTCCTGCGGAAGTCCACCACCATCTCCTTCGTCTTGTCTGTGTTGAGCTGCATGTGGTTCAGCTCACACCACTCAACGAAGGTGTCCACGACGCCCCTGTACTCCTCATCGTTTCCCTCGCTTACACAACCAACAACTGCAGAGTTGTCACGCAGAACTTCTGCAGATGGCAGGACACAGAGTTGAACTGGAAGTCTGAGGTGTAAAGGGTGAACAGGAATGGGGAAAGAACCATTCCCTGTGGAGCACCAGTGCTGCTGACCACAGTGTCAGACACACAGTCCTGCAGTCTGACAAACTGTGGACGACCCGTCAAATAGTCAGTAATCCAGGACACCAGGGAAGAGTCCACCTTCATCGCCGTCAGCTTACTCCCCAGCAGGGCAGGCCGGATGGTGTTGAACGCACTGGAGAAGTCGAAAAACATGATTCTCACAGTGCTCCCGGGTCTGTCCAAGTGGGCGTAGGCACGATGAAGCAGGAATATGATGGCGTCCTCCACTCCCAGTTTCGGCTGGTAGGCAAACTGAAGAGGGTCCAGCGATGATCTGACCAGGGGCCGAAGAAGCGACAGGACCAGCCTATCAAAGGACTTCGCCACGTGGGACGTCAGCGCCACCGGTCTGTAGTCGTTTGAGGTGCTGGGACGTGCCTTCTTCGGAACCGGCACCAGGCAGGATGTCTTCCACAGCACAGGGACCCTCTCCAGTCTCATGCTCAGGTTGAAGATGTACTGCAGGAATCCACTCAGCTGGGCAGCACATGTTTTGAGGACCCTCGGGCTGATGCCGTCAGGACCAGCAGCCTTGCCTGGATGGAGCCTGCACAGCACTTTCCTCACCTGCTCAGCTGTGTAGGTATGTGTGCCGTGTGTGGGGGCAGGAAGAGTCTCTGTTGTGTTGATGGGGGAGGGGTGAGGTAGTGGTGGTGGGGGAGAGAGAACAGGTATGTTGACGCTGGAGAGGGACGGTGGGGGAGGGGGGACAGCAGGGCTGGGGGGCTGGAGGGGAATGGTCGTAGAGGGGCTGGGGGAGGGGGGGTAGACCGGAGCCCACTCATTGAATCTATTGAAAAACAAATTCAACTTGTTGGCCCGATCAGGACCCCCCCCTATTGTCTGGCTACCAGGTTGTTTGTAGCCAGTGATGCTCCTCATGCCACTCCACACATCCTTCAGGTTGTTCTGCTGAAGTTTGTGCTCCAGCTTCCTCCTGTAGTTGTCTTTGCCCTGCTGGATCCTCTCCTTCAGCTCCCTCTGAACCCGCCTCATCTGCTCCCTATCCCCGTCTCTGAAGGCCCTCTTCTTCTCATTGAGCAGGACCTTGATGTCTCGGGTGACCCATGGCTTGTTGTTGGCGAAACAGCGTACAGTCTCTGTGGGAACAACACTGTCCACACAGAAGTTGATGTACCCTGTTATACATTCCGTGAGATCATCAAGGTCCTCTCCATGCAAATCACAGAGGAAATCCCAGTCTGTTGACTCAAAGCAGCCCCGCAAGTCCTCATCGGCCTCCTGTGACCATCTCCTCACAGTCCTTGTGGTCACAGGCAGCCGCTGTACTAGAGGCCTATACAGGGGCTGAAGGTGGATGAGGTTGTGGTCTAACCTTCCAAGAGGAGGAAGGGCGGTGGCGCTGTATGCCTCCTTAACATTGGCATACAGCAGGTCCAGTGTCTTGTTTTCCCTGGTGAGACAGTCCACAAACTGCTTGAAGGTGGGCAGTGTTGCAGCCAGAGTCACGTGGTTGAAGTCCCCAGATATCGCGATGAATGCTTCAGGGTGCTGTGTCTGAAGTCTCGCGACGACGGAGTGGGTGACGTCACACGCGCGCGCCGCGTTTGCCGACGGTGGAATGTAAACAACAACAAGAAGCACATGGGAGAACTCTCGCGGCAGATAGTATGGCCGCAGACTCACGGCCAGCAGTTCAATGTCCGGGCTACACACACGTTCCTTCACAGTAACATGTCCAGGGTTACACCACTTGTTGTTAATGAGAATAGCAAGTCCACCACCTTTCCTCTTGCCACTCTCTCGGTGCGTCCTGTCCGCCCGGACGGTCAGAAAGCCGTCCGCGGCTTGGCTTGGAGTCCGGGGTGTCCTCGTGGAGCCACGTCTCCGTGAAACAAAGCACGCTGCTCTCCCGGTACACCTGCTGGGTCCACACCAGGCCCGCTAGCTCGTCCATCTTGTTCGCTAGCGACCTCACGTTCCCCATGGTGATGGAAGGGAGATATGGTTTATATCTCCGCTTCCTCTCCCGCTGTCTCTCCCGCTGTTTACGTCCAGCCTTGCGTCCCCTGTACGTCCTCCTCAGCTCCCTGGGGAGGTCGGGGATGTCGGGCCTCTCCCGTAGCAGCGAGGTCTGTTGTAGCGACAACAGCTGACTCCACGCGTAGACAATGGCTCCGCCGTAATGTTGAGCAGCGACGGAGACGCGGTTCAGTAACAGTGTCCCCAGAATGAGAAACACGGCAAAAACTTCCCTAAACATAGCTGGCTGAGGGTTGCACAACTACTTAACAAAAAACTATACTAAAAACAACAATAATATAAGAATAAATAACTAAAAAGTAAGAGGGGAGGGGGAGCAACTGTTGCTGGCTGCCGCTCGTCGCAGCACCGGAAGTGAATTTCATTGGCTTTTTGAGGCTTGTTAAGCCGTACATCCCTGGTCGTGTTGTGATTATGTATTGTATTTATTGTATTGCATTGACTTGTGCATTTTATATAGTATTTTGTATTTTGTCTGTATCTTTATACTGTAAAGCACTTTGGTGCAACTTCGGTTGATTTTAAATGTGCTATATAAATAAAGGTGACCTTGACCTTGACAAATCAGAATTCACAACCACAAATCAGAAACCTCAACCACAAATCAGAAACCACAACCACAAATCAGAGAACACAATGTTTACCCTAACAGGAAAAACGCACTGTCCGTCAAAGAGGAATGAAGAGGAATAAAAGTCTGCCTAAACCTATTCAAGTAGCTGTGTTCCCTAAACTTAACCCAGTAGTTGTGTTACTTAAAACTAACTAAGCAGTTGTGTTGTCTAAACTTAACCAAATTGTGACTTAAAATAATATTTGAAAATAATAACTTGAAATATGGTTGGTATACTATATAATAACACAGGACACAAACCCCGGTCTCCTGGGTGAATGTCCTTTGCTTAATAGGACTTGCTAGTTGGGTCATCTGGGGTGGGTTTCCCGAAGCCTTCTTAACGCTACGTCGTTCGTAAGTTCCACCTTAAGCTGTACCTTAACGTCTCGCCGTGTTTCCCGAAACGTTCTTAGCTAAGTATACCTTCCGTAAGTGACACTTTCGTAAGGCAGGTCTGGACCTCTCTTAACTCTACCTTAGCGATGTTGTCAGCTCACTCCGCTAGTGGCCACCACTGTTCCGACCCGCAAGCCTCTGAAAACAGCTGTTGGCCTAGTTTAATTTCAATCTGTGAATCAATCTGTAGTTCATAACGGTAATAATATACAACAAAAATACTACATTTATGGGAATGTTTTCATGCCGAAATTGTACATTACGGTAGATACATTTTGCACTTTATTGAACATGAAATCGCCTCTTAAACTCCTAAAACTCGAAAACAGTGCTTCACGATTCAGCGCCACCTCATCCAGCATGACCTCCATGTCCACATTGGTGAAGCTGGCGGACCGCTTTTTGCGATGTTTTTGCCCTGACATATCTCATGTTACATATCTAATGTTAATTTCTTGTTGGTGCGCTTTTATTGAAATTGTCAGCCAATCAGAGAGAATTGTGAACTACACCAGTTATGTGATGGGGCTGCTGGTTAATCAACCCTAATTGCAAAGTTATTTAAGGCACCATGACAATGATATAAAAAAGATTTAAATCAACTTTTCTTGCCAAATAAGGTGTACTGGTAGGTGGCGTAATGTGCTGAGGTGGTGTAGCGGGAAGAGGCTTGATATCACAATCTGAGGTGGTGTAGCAGGAAGAGGCTTGATATCACAATCTGAGGTGGTGTAGCGGGAAGAGGCTTGATATCACAATCTGAGGTGGCGGGCTCGTGCCACCTGTAGGCAATCATTATATTTACGGTTTGATAATTGAGTTTGTAAGTTTTAAATTCTATGAATATGTTCTCAGTCATGATAAATGCAATATTCTTTAGTATTCCTGCAGTGTTTTATTGATAAAGAACACCACATCCTCTCATAACGCGGTGAAACAGTCGCTACCTGGAGTGAAAAGTCGATTCTCGAGTCATCGATTTCAGCACAACGTCGGACGTAAGAAGGTATACCTTAAGCAACCTCCTAAGGGATAGTTCGGGGAACACACGTAGAACAGTAAACAACTTTAGTAAGGTATACCTTTCAAGTCTTCGTAACACGCTAAGAGACAACGTTATCGGGAAACCCACCCCTGAAGTAGTTCCGTGACCATAGAGGGCGAATGTTCGTTTGACACTGGATTTGACATCTGTGAAGATTAAAGTAAAGATTTATCCGGGTTGCTGATCTCAAAAATGCGGGCAAATTTTGGGAGAACCCCAAATCCAAAATGGCTACCGTCAGCTAAATGGAAAAAAAATGTGTTCATGGTTTGACCTACAATGCCGCATAGTACATGGTTTCAGGCATTATTTTGGTCAAGTTTTTCATAAATGATGTATTTGTAATAATTGTACCTATTTGTGACATTCAAATTTCAGATGGCCACCGATTTTTAGCTCCAAAAGTTATTTTTTTCAAAATCAGCTTTAAATTACAGGTCTGCATATGCTTAATTAAGTAATGGAAAGTATTATTACCATGCCAATCAACCTGAAATGCCAATATGTTGGCTATTTTCAAAGATGGCTGCCATCTGGATTGTAAATTATCGAATTTGATTTGGTTGTCCAATTATTTTTTTCTAGAAAGGCTTCATGTTAAAGAGGTTTTCTGACTGTGCTTTGTCTGACCTCTCGCCCTCGATCTGTCCGGTTTGGTTAAACCTGCAAGGAGTTACCTCCTACCGGCATAGCTCTCAGGGTTGTGAGAGCTATGCCGGTAGGAGGTAACTCCTACCACATCATGGTAACAAAGCTTGTGTACACAAGCTTTGTTACCACGACAAGTTGAACAGTCGCAAGGGAGGTATTTTTTAATATTTTTATATATTTTTTCAGAAATACTACAAGAAATTGAATGTATCAAATTAAGGGTTGGGGAAATGAAAAAAACATATGGTGCTGAACAGATAGCACTCCTTAATAATAATTGATCAACTGGTAACCTAATGGTTGTAAAATCAGGTCTGGAGGCAACAGCATATCCCACTGGCTGAAACAGCCACTGAACCATGACAAACTGAAAATATAACTTTTCAAGTGAAAGGCACATGTGCTGAGATCACAAATATAAGGAAAATAAATAAATAAGGGTGATAAGAAAATGCTGGGAAAAATACAATGCAGGGATGGTTATAAGGTAATCTAAGACGGTAACACTTACTTCTTGTAGGTGGATAATGAGGAGACGGAACCAATACTCATCTGAATCTGTTGATTCTCCACACTGACTCCTCTCATCATCACTACTATCATCTGAGCAGTCGTGAGGTGTGAGCTGCTTGGGCAAGGGGGGAAGGGTGTGACGCACTGGTCGGCACTTCCCATTCACTAGCTCCCAGCCGTGACCAATGGAAGAGGGATGCTCTAGCAGATTGTAATGGAGCTAGTAATATGTTATGTAGTTTGTCCTTTCAACATGAAAATCCAAAGTCAAAATTCAATCGTCATCTGGTGGGAGACCGATTGAAACTGGTCTGCCCGCAGGTCACATCTGCACTTTCATCATAAATGATGGAGAGGACAAATGCTTTCATATCTGCTCTGACTTCATATTTTAACTCCAGACTCTCACCCACGCTTCATAGAAGCTATCTTGCCTCAGGATCAATCATCATCTTCTCCAACACCTTATTCTTCCCATGCCCAGAGAAGCCGGAGGTGTGGTCACTGCCATTGATCACATGGTATGATGAAGTCTGCAACCTCTTCTGAAAACATTGCATGGCAGTTGATTAACGGATGCATGCGTTTAATCAGCAGATCACATCTTACTTGCTGTGAGACATAAGCAGCTTGGACATACACGTCTGTGTCCTCGCGGTCTAGTACAACAGGTCCACTTCATCTCCAGACTCTACTAGCCAACGTCCCCATTAGTCTCCCTACACACCCGTGTGTTGTGTGTCACCTACAGCGTGTGTCACCTAGACAGAGCGATGGAAAGTTTGTATTCTTTCATTGATTCCCATTACCGGATAACCATGCCTCTACTCACCTCACCATCCGGATGCGACAGTTGTCTTCGCCTGACCCAGAAGGTCTCCAAGCTGGAAGGGAGAATATCCATTCTTTATCGGATCAGGGAAGACGAAAAGACTTTGGACTTCATTTTTTCGTTTTGCCGTGCACCAGAGATGGGTGTGGAAAGAGAGATGGATCCGACTGTTCCATGTGTGGTCTCTGCCCCGACTCAATCTCGAAATCCGTGGGACGAGCGTGGTGCTAAACCCAGGGCCCTGGCTAATTCTACTCCACTCCCAGAGCCTTGGATCGAACCAGGAAATCGTCGAGGGAGACACTCTTCTCGTGTTCCCCTCCCCTCGCGACATATCAAGCTCACAAACAGGTTTGCAGGTCTTGATGAGGAAGAATTTCCTTATTTGGATGGGAGATCTTCGTCCTTCATGGTTCATTCTACAGCGAGTGTCGGACAGCGTTCCCATATGGTTGCGCCTCGCAGCTTGAAGCCGGACTTTCCTTCAGCCCGGGCAAGGTCTGGTCTCATTCATCCGCCCTCAGCTGATCACTTGGTCCGAGATCATTCTCCGGCTCCGCCTGCCTCGTTATCGGAGCCCTCGCTGCGTCCACTTGGACCACTACTCACTGGTGATAGGTGACTCTATCATCAGAGACGTGAGGGATAAGACGGCGGTGACTATCTGTTTCCCCGGAGCTAAGGTTGGCGATCTCATTGAAAGCATTCCTAGCTTGCTGGTTAAACACCCTCTCGCCCGCAATTTAATTATTCATATTGGATGTAATGATATCTCAGCTGAAATGTCAGAAATCTTGAAACGTGATTTTACCTGCCTTTTTAATTGACTTAATGACTGTGGTAAATGTGTGTTTATCTCTGGTCCTATCCCTTCTCTTAAGAGTGGTGCAAACCGTTTCAGCAGATTATTAGCTCTTCACACCTGGTTACAGTCCATGTGTTCACTGTACGAGGATCATTTTGTCTTCATTGATAATTTTAACCTTTTTTGGAACCGCTCCTCTTTTTTCAAATTTGATGCTATCCATCCCAGTTCGCTGGGTGCCCGATTTTTAGCAAATAATATATTCTACTCAGTGAAAAATGCCCCTCAAGCATGACTAACCTCCTTTACCAATACCATATCAGTTGTATGTAATAATAGACCATTTAAATACTACGATGCTGTTGAAACTAATAATGGGAATACTCCTGACATATTTGAAACTGTATATCCTATTCTGCCTATTATCTCCTATACCCGCATTCCCAACAATAAGAACAGAAGGTTACACACGGGACGGAATATAGATAATCTAAGGAAGTTAGTGGAGTTTCCAGAAAAACCCGTGACCCATAGAAAGTTAGTCATGAATATTAATATGGCACTTTTTAATGTGCGATCTCTTACAAACAAGAGTTTTTTAATTAATGATCTTATTTTGGAAAAGAAGCATTTTTTATTTCTCGTTGAAACCTGGCTCAAGAACGATGGTACTGCAGCTCTTGTTGAAACGTGTCCTCCAAACTATAAGTTATTTCAATCAGTAAGACAGGATAAAAGAGGTGGTGGTATTGTCACTATCTTTTCTGATCAGTTTTGCTGTTCGGAGATTGATCTGGGTACATTTTTATCTTTTGAATACCTCGCCATTGTGTTGAAAGCTAACAATGTATAGACCACCCAAGAAATCCTCAGTATTTCTTTCAGAATTCTCTGAGCTATTATCCACTATTCTTACTAATTATGACCGAATAATCCTTAGTGGAGATATGAATATTCATATTAATAACAGTACTGACTCATGGGCAAGGGAGTTTGTGAATCTCTTAGACAACCTAGGATTAACGCAATATGTTACGGAAGCTACCCACCAGTTGGGTAACACACTTGATTTGGTAATATCACAAGGGATCAATATTGAGAATGTTTTAGTGTCTGACATTACTGTTTCTGATCATTACTGTGTATTCTTTGATGCTCGATTAGGTACACTTAGTAACAAAAGAAAATTTACTATTCAAAAAAGGTATTTAGATACCACAGCGGAAACAAAATTCTCTGAACTTGCAAACTCATTTGATCCTTGTAATGTACACCACTCTGTAAACGAAATGGTTGATGCTTTTAATAGTAACTTGAGCAGAGCACTGGACACTGTTGCGCCAGTTAAGATCAAAAAGAGGTCACGAAATAAAATATCCCCATGGATAAATAGTACTATCCGTGACCTTAAGAGAGTGTGTAGAGCTGCAGAACGGACATGGAGAAAAACTAAACTACAGATTCACCGCAGTATTTTTAAGGAGCATATCACTACATATAACAAGGCTATTTGCTCTGAGAGAAGAGCCCACTTTTCAAGGATCATTGCAGAGAATGGCGGCAATTCCAGGGTATTATTTTCAACCATTGACCATCTATTAAATCCCACACCAGCCTCTGACATCCTCAGCCTAGCCTCTGTCTAGGCTGAATTATAGTAACATTTCTGAACCAGAACTTCATCAAATTGTAACACAGAGTAAATCATCAACTTGTAATCTTGACCCTGTCCCCACAAAGTTTTTTAAAAATGTTTTTAATAGTCTCTCTGAATCAGTTCTTAAAATAATTAATACATCCCTCGAGACTGGAATTTTTCCCAATGCATACAAAACTGCTGTTGTGAAACCGCTATTAATGAAATCAAATTTAGATTATAATGTCTTAAGTAATTATAGGCCTATTTCCAACTTACCTTTTATGAGTAAGATACTTGAAAAAGTAGTTTTTAATCAATTAAATAACTTTTTAAATTAAAATGGTATCTTAGAGAAATTCCAGTCCGGTTTTAGATCTAATCACAGTACAGAAACGGCTCTGATTAAAGTAACAAACGATCTTAGACTTAGTGCTGCTGATGGCAGGGTTTCAGTTCTTATCCTTTTGGACTTCAGCGCTGCATTTGATACACTTGACCATAGCATACTAATTCACAGATTGGAAAACTGGGTTGGATTATCTGAATGTGCATTGAACTGGTTTCGAACATATTTTATAGAGAGAACATGTTATGTTAGTTTGGGTGACTTTGTATCCGAGAAACATGACATGTCCTTTGGTGTTGCACAGGGAAGCTGCCTTGGTCCCCTTCTTGTTTCATTATACATGTTACCTCTAGGAGATATTATCAGAAAACACAATGTTGATTTCCATAGCTATGCTGACGACACACAATTGTATATTTCTGTTGAGCCAAATGATCCAAATGCTTTATGCTCCTTGACTACCCGTCTGTCTGCAATTGATCGATGGATGAGCGATCATTTTTTTAAACTTAATGAAGACAAAACAGAAATACTTTTAGTAGGCCCTAAAGCCAAAAGGGAAGCACTTTTTAATGGGTTAGGAAGTTTGGCTCACCAGAATAAATCGGAAGTAACTAGCTTAGGTGTAATTTTAGACTCTGATTTAAGTTTTAATACCCACATAAATAAGGTGACCAAAACAGCCTTTTTCCATCTACGAAATATTGCTAAGGTTCGACTGTTTTTAACCCAACAGGATGCTGAGAAGTTGATTCATGCTTTTATTTCCAGTAGATTGGACTATTGCAATGCTCTTTTCACTGGTCTTCCTAAAAAATCAATAGACAAGCTACAGCTAATTCAGAACTCTGCTGCTAGACGTTTAACGAAAACAAGGAAGAGAGAGCATATTACTCCAGTTTGAGCTGCATTGCATTGGCTCCCTATATCTTTTAGAATTGATTTTAAAGTCCTTCTACTTGTTTTTAAAGCTCTTAACAATTTATCACCCTCGTACATTTCTGATTTCCTGTCTTTTAATGTCCCCTCACGAGCCCTAAGGTCCTCCACAGCTGCTCTTTTAAAGGTTCCTAGGGGCCCAAAGGGAAAATTGGGGCATCTGCTTTTAATTTCTATGCACCACAGCCGTGGAACACAATCCCAACACATATTAGAGAGGCTGGCTCAGTGGACATCTTTAAACGACAGTTGAAAACATACCTTTTTAATATTGCTTTTAATTAGCAACTTTTTTAATTTTTATTTTATTTTTTTTAATCATTGATTTTATCCATTTTCTTTGCTTGTGATTTTAGACTGTGTGGTTTACTTTAGGTTATTTTTCTTAATCTGTTATTATTCATTGTTTTATCTTTCTTTTAACATGTAATGTGAAGCACTTTGGGCTGCATCTTGTATGAAAAGTGCTATATAAATAAAGTTATTATTATTATCATTGTTATCACTGTAGTGGATGGTCCTTTGCAGAGGCAGCGAGCAGCATGGTGTCCTCCTCTGGAGGCTTGAAGACATAGTCCCTATCAGCCAGGGCTCAGGTTAGTTGATGTTTCCACTCCATCGCAGTACATGATGTCACCCTGCACCTGACCAGCTTGGCTTTTCAGCTGTTCCTTCACAAGTTTCTGTAGTCTGACCTTATTGCTTAAATTAACCATGAGGTCGTTAAACTCAGTGGCACCTGGGAACCTGTCTTCAGGCTTGGGGAAAACATTGTAGACCCCCCTCTTTAAACGGGCTTTCCCTGTTAAACCCCCCACCCTCCATTCCTTGACTTTACATTCTAATTATACTAATATTTTAATTGATTTTTAAACTTTTAAATTGTTTTAATCTATTATATCTGTCATATTTTAATCTATATAACTATTAAATGAGTTTACTGTACGTGCAATTGTACCATGTCTGTAAAGCCGCTTGGGTGTCTGGAAAAGCGCTATATTAAATTGAATGTATTATTATTATTATTATTATTTGGGACGTATGGCTGTTTTATTGCTTGTCGATCATGCTTATCATCGTTGATGCTGAAGTGAAGGTCATACTTGTCCTTGACAAGGATGATGAGGTATGCATTGGTGTAGCGTGAGAAGATGATAGCACATATCTTATCCAGGTAGTCACTCCAGCGCTACTCCTAACCATTCCGCTTCCTAGCCTCACCATCTTCAGGTGTTGGGGTGGCAAGGCACCAGATCAGCCCCATGTCTACACGGCTAATGTAGTCTTGTGGTCTTTTACTAACTGGGTCTAGCTTAAAAAGCTCTAACAACTTGCTTTTCATCGTCTTGCACATTGACCTATCTACATTGTAGAGTGAAAGTTGACTTGAGTTGGATCATACCTGATCCCTCTGCAAGATCCACCAGGGCTGCCAGCCCTGATCGCTCCATATGGGCCACCTTCACATGAGCACTAGATGGTGCACAATTATGTCTCTTAATTATGGATGTGGATGGTTGCAGTGAAAGGCTTGATCTTTGTGAACACTCGCTCTTGCAGGAAGGTTTCAACCTGAGCTTGGCCGTGAAAGTGTCTTAAGGTCATGCACTAACTCTGGTGAGGCGACCAGGCCAAACTGTAGTGACCTCAGTGTTGGTGAAGAGATGTCAAAAAGCTCAACTCCAAAATATGTCATACATGCCTGCAGGTCATGAACTGCCTGCTCATCCTTCTTTATCCTCGCTGGCTGGCAATCAACATGCATCCTATGGCAAGGCTGGCACTTGAGGCTCCGCTTCACAGTAGACTTCACCCAACGCTGTTTGTGTTCCTTGAGAACAGTTGCTTCTCATTCTGTAGAAGCTGAGTCCATCCTTGCTTTAGCTTAGAGTTCAGGTTCATTGTTGTTTCTATCCAAAGGTCAAGTGGCTGGCAGAAGTAGGGTAGCCCGATCATGGACCTTGCTAGCATTGGGTTTTTGTGTTAGCTAGCGTGTTCCCCCAAACTGTGTACAGGATACTATGTCAGTCTCTTCAATTTGGTATTATGTTTGATAGACAATGTGTTTCAGTTTGTAGAATCATGTGTGTGACTAATACAGTGGTTATACGACAAGCTACAGTTAACCCTTTAGTGCCCAAGAGTACAATACAACCAATATTGATGACAAAGTAACCAGAGCTGCAGCAGGCTACATTAACCACAAACGTTGACCTGATATGACCTCTGTGTAGGCAACTTGTAACTTTACTGTCCATAACTCAACTCAGTATGAGTCATTTGAGCCTAATATTAAGTCTCTATGATGATTTGGAAATATTGACATTGTAGAGCACAAAATCTGCGGCTATCTTAAAAAATAGGTCAAATAATTAAAATCACATGATTTATGAATTATATGACCCAAATAGTGTCAGAAACCATTTACTATGCACCATTGTAGGTCAAACCATTAAAACAATAATCTCCAGCTTTGCTGACGGTAGCCATTTTGGATTTGAGGCTCTCCAAATATGTGCCTCTCTCTAAATGTTTGAGAGAGGCAAAAAAAAACCGGCTAAATCTTTTCTTTAACCTTCACAGATGTCAAATCCAGTGAGAAACAAACCTTCTCTCTCCACGGTCAAGGAACTGCATCAGATGACCCAACTATAAGCCATCCATCCAACCACCTCCTCAATGACATGCACTTTGTCAGGAAGCTTTCTGCCAGGAAGTAAGACTTGTTTTTATTATTATTATTATGAATACAGTGCAGTACAGTGCAATAACTGTAATCATAGAATTTCCAACATATGATGATAGTGTAATGTTAATGATGTTATGATCGTGGCAGCACTCCTAGCAGTTCAGTCCTCTCTCTCTGTCTCTGTGTCTGTCTCTCTCTGTCTTTCTCAGCAACTGAAGAAGTTTGAGTTGAACACTGGTGAGAGTGTGTGATGCTACCTAGGACAAGGCTCCGGTGGAGAAAGAGGGGATTAAAGTCCTCAAGCAAGCCCTCAAGCAGTCTTCTGTTTCTTGTAATGGCAAAAGTCAACACGAAAACGATACACCTGTTACCAGTGAGCAAGCGTCTTGTTGAAATGTAGAAGAAGCATGCTGAGCTCTGTAGAGATCAGTGAGAGTGATGAAGATGAGACTCAAATCGTATACCACCCCCCGGACAACTATTTGTGCCCGCACAGGACTGGCCATTTGACGATGGCTCAACCTGCTAAAGACCAAGTTCCGCGATAAGCCGGGCTGCTGCATCACAACCTCTTGTGGCTGGATTGGGAAGGTGAGTGGTCCATTCATGGCCCCTGGCCTGGTCCTCACCATCTTGGTGGCAGATTAAACTCACGCTCTTCTACGCTCATTAATGTTTAATCAGCGAGTGTGTCAGTGACAATGTCCTCTTAAGACATTCTGTTATGTCTTTCAGCCACATACTGTACAGCTGCGGTTCTAGCAAGTAGCTTGCTCATTTCAACTGAATTCTTTCTGTGGTGATCCCCCCCCCAACACTCGCTGGTTCATTGTACCACTTTGAGGAATGGCAATACTGACGGAGCTCTGATGATCTGTTGTCACTGGGAGCACTTTAAACTAACCAATAGCCTATTAGCCTGCTATATGCTGATGGTAACCAAGAACTGATATCATTAGTTTGTTTAAATAAAAGCCTTGGTAGTGATCTGTTTTACTAAGAATGCTGGGCTCACACTCTCACACAGGCATTACATAGCCAGTCGCCACATGGCCAAACTGAAACAACTCTGAATTTGAACAGGTCCAGATGTTCTATTTGTATATATTTCCGGAAATGTAATGATTATCGGAAGATCGAAATGTGATGGTATGCATGCTCTCCCTTCCATCCAAAACTTTTTTTTACACATACTGTTCCATCCATTTATCGACAGCGGGCAGGGGGGCCAAAAAGAGGGTGGGCCACCGAGAGCGTCTGGACCTCTGGATGGTGTCCATCCAAACGATGGTTCACCTGAGAGTGTCTGGACCTCTCGATGCTGTCCATCCAAACGATGGTTCACCTGAGAGCGTCTGGACCTCTCGATGCTGTCCATCCAAACAATGGCTCACCTGAGAGCGTCTGGACCTCTCGATGCTGTCCATCCAAACAATGGCTCACCTGAGAGCGTCTGGACCTCTGGATGGTGTCCATCCAAACGATGGCTCACCTGGCGGAACACCTTTTCCAGACCAGCAGCCACCTCCTACAACGCTGCTCCTTGCTGCTGGGTGGTCCCAATGAATAAGTGAATACGTTTAAATATTTCACGGGAGGTTGCAAAAGGGTTTTCATGGGTAATCACAGAGGAATCGGCTAGAGAGTCTGGTTGTAGAAACTGGAAAGTTCTGGCAACGAGTGAGAAGGAGAATATGTAGGGAGGTAATTGATATGGCGCTGATTATGATGTTTTTGTACCTATTTTGACGACATCCCCAATTCATATTGGTTCTTAAAAGATAGTAAATTGAACTAAAAAAAATAAAGTAAAAGGTTCCACCATTGGTTTTTATTACACTTGAACACACCTTACCTAAACTGGACATATTTGTTGGTTGGGTGACATTCTTTTGTTCAAAACATTACATATGCAGATCTAAGTTTAAAATAGAAACCCTATAGATAGAGGTATACACACTGGCTGCCAATTGATTTACTTTATTTTAGTATTCGGTACTATGGGTTTATTGGATACTATCAACTATTTTAAATAGTTCATATGTAGTAGATACGGTCTTATGGATATCTTAACAGTTCGATAGATTTCAATGACAATATTGTCCACAGCCTATGATGTAATAGTAATTGTGTATGTGTATATTGGGCGCCCTCTGTCATATTTTAGGAGTCATTTTTCAAAGCACTCTCATCCCACGAGGGAAACCGGCAGACCGACCGGCTCTATGGAGATGACTCGCCGGTCGTCACCACCGTGACACACAGCCACGTCCACCGGATCCATCAATCAATGGGTGTAAAAACGGAATGGCCACCTGCCACCTGTGGACACTTAACACTAATTGTGTACCATGGTCACATTCGTAATTCATAAATATTCATATATTGACCCACAGGTTTCCTATTTCTCTCCAAAGAGAGACTACAAAATCCGTCTTGGAATGGCCATCTGACATTTTATGCTTCCTTAAATTAAAACTGTATTCGCAAATGTATTTTTGTTTATAGTAGCGAGGCCTATGGCATATCAACAAATACATTATTTGTAATAGCCCTAATATTTACACAATAGGACACATTTGCGAGGTAAACGGGTCTCTTTCATGAGCCATCTATATCATTCTGGAATTAATACAGTAAAAACAGGCATGTAACTGCATATGTTGGATTTATACCACTCGCCTCAGGAGAGTATCATTTGGAGGAGCTTCAACTGAATTAGGAGTTCATAATTTATTGTATAGAACAGCATTGATTTAAACAATGCAATTCATACAACAAGGGACGCCAGACAGTGTGTGTTCTCCGGTGTGGGATTACAAAACAGACACACCATTTAATTCTCCACTAACAGCCAAGAGATGAATAGGCCTGGATCCTTCCGAGCATTAAGCCTTAACAACTTCTGGCACATAGCATATCTCTCGCTCTTTCTCGGCCACTCAGCGATGCAGTCAAATAGACATCATATCTGACATGGATGATGAGGCTTCATAATAGTCTATGAAAATTCCCATTAACTCAGTGATGTGGAATTAAGGACTTGTTGGTTTGAGAGAAACAGAAAAAAAACGCAACCCATATGGACTCGATCATAATTCATTATTATGTGATGTTTCTTAAGAGTTTTAGATTAATTGAGCCTATCCTTCTTGTAACATATGTCGGTTTCTGGGCTGCCTGGTGAGTCAAATTCGGTGCGTTTGTTGGTCAATAAGAATCAGAATGCCCGTTTCATTGTACATTGTAAATTAATATAGACATATGCAAGCAACACAGTGATTGACATAAACCCAACCACATTACTGAGATGACGTGTGTGTGTGTTGTAGTGGGTGAGGTTGATGAGACTGATCTATCCATCATGGGGACACGCCCTCTTGTTATGTCATTTTAATGGTTCAATAATGTCTCACCTGGTGGGAAAGCAGCAAGCACCTTGTAAGCCTTTTCTAACTAAATACCTGTGTTGTTGTTGTTTATTCTTTCTTTTAAACTGCAACCCCCGCCCCCCGCTGTCTGCATTATTAAACTCGGAGCTATGCAAACACCGTGTGTATCCGTTATGGTCTCCCAGTGATTATGTAACAGTCAGTGTCCCACACTGGGCTCGAACTGACCACGTCCAGCATGAGATTAGATTAGATTAGATTCGATTTAAATGTATTGTCAGTGTACAGCACAAGTATAGTACAGCGAATTCAAATTGGCATCTAACCAGAGTACAGATGTTGCAGTAAAGTGCATGGTAATAGAGGTGACGCTAAAACATAGGCTCTAGCTTTATCACCGGGATATCTATTTAGGCGAGTGAGGTTTACCCATGCACAGCACCACGCGTCTGACGTCTGTTACATTTAGACCAATAGCAAGAGGCCGATTGCAGGTCCACGTGTATTTCAACAAACTGTCTTCATATGAACCAGAGGCCCACGTCCTCATCTTTCTGCTTGCAGCCCTGACTCTATTGGAAAAAAAGTCTGTGCGTCGCGTTTTTAAATATGCATGCCTGCTATCGGCTCTGCATCTTTAATGAAGTCTGAAATGTGTGATAGCCCCCCATCCCACCCCCCTCCCCGCACTCATTTGTAAAGCAAATTCATTTATTTTCATTAATATTTGATACGAAAATGAATATATGTAAAACCCACGCGTTAATTAGTGTCTTTTGATCAATTGTCTCTGTCTAATGGCGCCTGATTGTCTCTGCACACAGAGAGGCCCCCAGGCGAGGCAGATCACTCTCTGGGGCTTCAGAGCTCATTTCCTAAACAGGTTTAGCATCTGACGCTCTGCAGATGTAAAAAAAAAAAAAACACCACAAAAAAGCAAGCACTGATGTTGATTGAAATAATGCAGTTCTGCATAGGGGATTCTGTGCATTCCATGACTGTCGTGAATGCATATTTGTGTTTAGGAAAAAACAACGTTGATGTCAATTAATATACAACGTTGATGTTTATTAATATACAACAGCTGTACTGTGTATTGCACAAAGTTTCATTGTGTTCAAAGCACTATGCCTTTGCTGCACTGTGTTGCCGTGGATCTCTTTAGATATAGGAAGTAAAACAGATGACAGATGTTGTCCAATGTTTCAAGCGTGAGATTACAATATTCAAATGGCTTGAGGGGACATGTGCCCCCCTCGGCTAGTTTGAACTCATCTGCTCGCAGACTCTGTGCATGCAATGCAATTCATCAACGTGTGACAACCTCAAGTTCAACCTCAATTACTTGTTGCGTACCCACTAGCACCTGCAGAAGTGTGTGCCGTGTGTTCAGTGGGGGATGAAATGTGGCGCGGTTCCCTATATGCTCATCTGCTGAACTACCTTTATATTATGTATATTATTATTATTATTACAAGTATTCAATAATGCTAATAGTAATACCATCCACACGGAATCCACTTAGACCCACTTTAACCTTAGAGCCTACAGCTTTAAATGACAATTTGTGGCCCTAGATTATTTTTATTTTTTGTGACACAAAGGAATTATGAGTAGCCATGTTTGAATTTATCACATGAAGTTTGGAGATTTACACTTTTTGTACACAGAAATCTAGGCAATTTTGCCACTCACGTCGATGGTGATGTAGATTACATAACATTACAGTTATTAAGCAGACACTTTTATCCAAAGCAACTTACAAACAAGGTTTCAACAAAGGTATGTAAGAGAACAACTCGTCACAAGAAGTGCATTTCATTCCTAACAAGTATCCAAGAACTGAACCAGTGCTCAGGTAAGTACAATTAGTTCAGGTAAAAGTACAATAAGGTAAAAGTCGGCAGCACCACAGACAGAGGAGATCTGGTGAGTCATACTTGCCGGCGTCAGTAATTATTAACCACATTGACGGTGCACGATCCAATCTTATAATCAGCAAGATGAAGGAAGGATTTGGGCACTTTTGCCATAATAATGTGTCATCAAACTTCAAACTCAACAACCAACGATCATATCAAAAGATCCTTTCTGCAAAACGTGGTCATTTTTTCCCTTGCTTCGTTGATTGGCAAGATTATGCTTTATGTTAGACTGACACTGATCTGACATCTCGTCTGATGGATACAAATAATTAAGGAAACTGCCAAAAGTGAGAACTGAGCATCGCACCCTAACACAGCCCAACTGCTGGCACAAGCCAGGTAATCTCACCTCCCGCTAAAGCTCTGCTAGCCCCCCCCCCCCCCCCCCCCCCACACACACACACACATATCTCTATTCACTCCTCATCCATAACAAGACTGGCGCTGTTTGACATACCCAGCAGGTAAAGGGCAGAGCATCACAACAACAAAAAATAAGCAAACAGGAATGTATTTTTGTCCTCATAAACCCGCTGTCTTCACTTGTTGGCCTGCTGGAAGTAATCATAGCAATCATAATCATTTCAATAAGAATAATTACAAATAATGCCTCTGGATGCATCTCTATTTAAGCAGAGAAGTGCTGTGTACTTAATTAGAACCTGGGCTAATTGGCTGTGTTCTGGCCCACTCTTCATTTGCAGCCTGGGTTACAAGCTCAGCAGGTAGGTGTTAGTGTCTCTTGGACGATCTCTCTCTCTCTCTCTCTCTCTCTCTCTCTCTCTCTCTCTCTCTCTCTCTCTCTCTCTCTCTCTCTCTCTCTCTCTCTCTCTCTCTCTCTCTCTCTCTCTGTTTCTCTCTCTGGCTCTCTTGTGCCTTTCATGTGCGTGTGTGTGATGTGATTTTTTGGAAACAACCATGGTTAGAGCACTCCTACATGTTGCTTACTCACACACACACACACCCACCCACCCACACACCCACCCACACACCCACACACACACACACACACACACACACACACACACACACACACACACACACACACACACACACACACACACACACACACACACACACACACACACACACACACACACACACACACACACACACTACCCAGGTACCTCAACCTGTGGGTTAGCCTGGAGTATGATTGGTTGCACCGACGCATAAAAACGGAAGCACCATAAACATTGGGACTTCTTCAAAATGATAGGAGGTGGAGAGGTGATCTTGTCATTATCTCTAAGTTACAACCTGCACTGTGGGCAGATCAAAGTGGTATTTATTCAAAGCCGCTGGTTACCTGCCACACAGCCCCGCCACCGCAGAGACGGACACGCATGGCACATCACAGGGGGATGAAAGGAAGCAGGGCTACTGGTGGGGTGGTTAAGAAATCGAAACCACCAAGTTCTGTCTAATTCCGTACATAACTGAGTTATATTTTTGAGACAGACAGACTGACAGACAGATCAGGGCAAAAACAACATAACCTCCTCCCAATCCTCAATAGCAGAAGTAGAAATTGCGGTAAAACGCCCAATCTGGATGCAACTCTGCTTCTCCTTGCAGGCTGTATCCAGTACATGGATCAACCGCCAGCCGGCCCAGCGTGATGCCAGACACCAGGTCCAGAAGCGTGCCATGAGATGAGGAGGAGGAGGAGGAGGGGAAAGCGCGGTTGCAGTAGGTCGATGTCTCCGGCTCAGATCTTCATCACCCGCGGTGGCGGCGGCAGCAGCCTCTCCATCAAGATAAAAGCGCAGAAGAGACGCCCGTGTTTTCATTAAGGGGCAGACAACACACATCTGTCTCTGAACATCAACCAGACGACGGCAGACGGCTGGCTGTCGGAGAGATTGTACGAAGAGATTGTAGTCGACAACACCCGGCGAACATGCAAGAAAACATTCGTTTTTAACGGTTTTATTGGGTTGTGTTGAAGTAAGAATATAGCTGTAAAGCAGCCACACAGCCACTCGGCCATACTGGTACAGATAAGGGGATATGGGGAGGGAGGAGGAGGAGAGTAGTGGTTGGTGAGTTATATTCATACTGCATGAGTGAATGGGGAGTGAGCAATCCACTGAATTTGGACACGGCATATAGAAACATCTTGAATCGTAAATCCACATTACAGCCAACGCAAACATTTTTTGTATACTATTGTTAAAGTTTAGTGGTTTTATAATAATTCTATACTGCGGGAGGAAATGGGGAGTTCATCATTCCATTGTAAAACAATCTTGAATCTTGAATCGTTCATGTGGACCACGCCATGTGGACCGCCCCATCACCAATCATGTGCCCTCTGATTATACTGATCTACACTGTAAACCCGAATGTTCAAAGTAATCAAATAGATTAAGTAGTGTGTACTCAAAGTTTCAAAAAAGTTCTACGAACTCAAAAATGTTGAGTTTGTGTGACTTGTCGTCCTTTTTTGAGTAACTGCAACTTAACTTGATTGATTAACTTGATTGACTTGAACTATTTGTGTATTAAGTAAGCATAACTTAAAAGCATAACTTAAGCACGATAATTAAATAATTAAATCATAATTATAATAATATAATAATATATAATAATAATAAAATAAAATAAAATAATTTAAATAATTAAGTAATTACATATTCAAAATGATAAATTCCACTGATTTCTATTGTTTCAACATTACTGTATGTGTCTGATGTCAGTAACATTATAGTGGGTATTGGGGAGGACTTTAAAGGACTGTATATGATGACTCTGTATATCGCGCGCACTCGCACTCGTGTCGGTCAGAACACAAGACAAGAGGTACGATCTTTGGTCTTTAATCCACATGGCATGGGTTCTTCTGGCATTTATCTGGGGTTGGGTGTGTGGTATATACTCATGGAAGCAGTGATTCCTGTGGAATTGATCTCATGGGTGTCAGACGGGGGGGGGATTCAGGTCGCGATGGCCAGCGGTGGGGGTGGGGGGGAGGGTGGCGGCGGGACTTCAGGTCCGAACGGGGGGGGGCGTTAACGGCGACGCGTTAGTAACGCATTAACCTTGACAGCCCTATTCTTTATTATCAAATGTATGGTGTGGCGGCAAGGTTTTAGCCGTGGAAACCTTACCAGCGGAAACGCTGCATGAACGCACACATTGGTCTAGTCGCCACCCTTGAGGGTCAGACGATGTTTCAGCAACACGCCCCTCCCCCCTCCATGAACTGTTACAGCAACACCCCCCTCCCCCCTCCATGAACTGTTTCAGCAACACGCCCCTCTCCCCTTGACGGGCGGTTTCAACCCACCCCCCACCCCCATTTGATTCGCTCCACCCCCCTCCCCCACTCCACACCACTCCACCGCGATCATTTGCTCTCCTCCCCCCAACCGCGTTGAAGAACTCCAAGATCTTGTCCAAAGTGCATGGTAAGTTACTTAAAGTATTAATTAATTAATAGATACATCACATACATTATACCAATTATAGTTAGTTATTTCTGCTCATTTAATCTACCTGACTTAAAAATATAATTTCGCTCAATTGTTCTCGCTAGTCTCGCATGTTGGTGTAGTGCAGAGCACATGAGGCTCATATAACGTTGCACTATTCAGCAGGAATGCTTGAAACCTACTATTTTTCTTATCTTTATGCACCACGGAGATATATTGCTGTCTTCAACAATTGTACTCTTTGTAAGTCGCTTTGGATAAAAGCGTCTGACAAATACCCTAAATGTAATGTAAATGTATTCAGGTTATGGGAAAATGAATCTTGTTTTTAAGAGCTAACTCTGGTTACTAACTTTTACTATCTAAACCAAACCGAAGCCCAAAACGGTGTTAAAATTTCGAGCACGTGGTTTCCTTCCATTCATGGTGGTTAGAACACGTGTAAGGGATAACTTATGGCTAGCTGGTCATTAGCTAGCCAGCTGGCTTTTACAGCCTAGGTTTCCGACCGCACAGCAGTGTTGTGTATTCTGTATTCCATGGTCATGTTTTTGTAAGCTAATAGTAATGAACTTTTTGTTATATTGAGTTGTAAGTAATTCTGGTTTGAATGTTGTTGATGGAGGTCTAAACTTTGTCATTTTTTTTCCTTTCAGGTGGCTTGTTCCGATATGGTCTGGCAGTGTAAGTTGTGCGCTCCTTCTTTCACTTCCAGAATAGTTATTTAAACACTACAGACTGCAGCACAGCCCTCTTCCATGCCTCTATACTGATTGCGTGTGTACATTTCAGTCATCATTCAGCAGTTGAGGCAGACAATTGCTGAAGAACTGAAGAAGACTGAGAAGAACCTGCCTCTCATTACCAAGATGATGCAGACCACATTTGCCCTGCGCGGACAGACCATAGTAAACTCCTGCCCACCAGTGAACGAGCTCATGGACCTGGCCTGCTCTTAAAATAGTGTGGTAATATGGATATTTTTTTCCTGTGTTAACATATTGCACATTCTGTGTGGTTAAAAGTGAAAGTTGTGGTTCTTACTCATTTGGCGGCTATTTGCTGCGTTATAGAAGTTTAAGAGATCCTCCAAGTTGAACTGACTAATTGATGTTGATGTATTGTCCTGATGCTGTTTTTAAATGTAGGTGTATGCAGAGTTCCAGATGGTTACAAACCGGAACCTGCCCAACACCTTCTACGCAGAGCTTGACCGCCATATTCGTAGACTGATGACGTTATTTCGACAGAAGGCGACCAAAACTGGGACCACAGCAGTTGCGTTGGCAGACATTTTACGAATCCACGATGAACAGGTGAATAGATTATTATACATGTCGTAGGTTGAACCTCTAACATTGGACAGCTTCAATGATTCAAATGAGCTTTTACATTTTACAATTAGTCCACTTTGTGTTTGCTATTTGTCTGATTGCATTAAAGATGTGTAGAGGTTATTTAATAATAATAATAATAATATATCAGACTTATATAGCGCTTTTCCAGGTGCTCAAAGACGCTTTACAGGAAATAGAAAACATAAAGACTAATTCAAAACACAACAAACACAACAAAACAAAACAGGAAACAAAACAAAGCAGAGAACAAATTATGGGTTGAAAGCAAGAGTGAAGAGGTGGGTTTTGAGGGCTGTTTATTTGTGGACATATGTTCTGATTGGACTGTTTAAAATCAACATTGTTCAGTAAACTTTTCAGTATATACACTTCTGTTTTTTATCTTAATAGGAAATCCATGACATCCACACCAGGCGCACCACTGTTCTCCATGCACTTCCTGTGTATCTGAACGAGGAAGTCTCTGGATTTTTCAGAACCTGCACAGTGAGTCTCCTTAAATAATGAACAGTACCACTGTATATTAAGTGAACAGTTAATCAAAATACTAACATGTTTTAGGACTTACCCTTGTTTAGTCTATCCATACAGTTTGTGTGATTTGGAGAGGTATGGTCTGTTTTATTTCACCCTACTACAAATGAACTGGCTTGGTGTTTTGTTCAAAGCGACAAGAAGTTTAGTAAAACATTTTCCTGTATGTGTTCTTGAGCTTAGTATCAGTCTATCTCCCGCCACTTAGATTCTCTGGTAACTTGGCTGATTCCTGTGTCCAGAACACGCATCTTCTGTTTTTACTTACAACTTACAAACATAACTCCATATACTTAGCTTTGTGCTGCACCAGCAGTACTTAAATGATAAGGAGAGATGATTTGTCAACAACAATAACCAAAAAAAACGTTATAAAATAAATTAAGTACTATTTTGTGGAAAAAATAATTTTACTATTTAACTCTTATATTAGTAGAAACCATGGATTAGTTTGTGATTAGTATGTCTCTTTCATTCATTCAGGAGCCTGATGAGCCAGAGCTTGACGATGTTGCTGTGGCCCTCCTTACTGTCATCAGTGACCATGACACAAGTCCAGTTCACTACCAGCCTGTGAAAATCTCTGTCGTCCTCGAAAGTGACATCGTGATCAGCCTCCCCAGATTTGGTGATGCCTTCCTGGTCATGTTTGGACTGATTTATGCACTACACCTCAGCTATCCTAAAGCGCTGACCAACACTTTTGAATTCGTTCAGAAGATTGTACTTGGTCTAGAAGCTGGTAAACTGTCGCCCAGGTTGCAGACACTCAAGAATGACTTGATGATAAATGTGTAGAAAGGATGTGGGGTGAGGTATTATTATTGTGAATCAAAGTTCTTTCCCTTTGTCACAATAATGCCTTAAGAAGTAAGCAAAGAACTTTGATTCAGAAGGCCTTCAATAATACCTCACTGAGGTATCCTTCTTTCTACACATTTATCAATAGGCCTACTACACAATGTGCACTGTTCATTTTTTTCTATTTTTCTATTTGTTTTTATTTTATTTGCCATATTTAACTGTTGTAAAGTTGTTTAATTATAGTGATTCTATTGTATTTATGTTTGACTTGTGTACATAAAACTATTTTTTATTAAGTTCAAATAATGTGGTTGTGTACTTATTTTTTTAAGTTCTGTTAACTTATTCCCACGGATAGAAAACTGAAAA
>CM051007.1:1324437-1341937 GCA_027704905.1 Muraenolepis orangiensis
CAGAAGCTCTAAAGGAACATCCATTAAGAGGATGGGCAAGGCGGGCGGAACCTGACCATACAACACTGACCCCCCCCTACACATACACACACATTCGGTCACACGCACACACAAACACACATACACACACACACACACACACACACACACACTTTGCAGGCTGACATCACCGAGAGTAATTGCCTGTCATGTGTCGTCGTACTTTCAGTACGAGCAGCGCCTCTACCTCCTGTTGTTCATCTAATGTTAAACCCTGGGACGCTCAAGGTCACTTGCTAAATGTCCCGCTAAGAATAATAAGAAGAAGAAGAAGAAGAGAAGAAGAAGAAGAAGAAGAAGAAGAAGAAGAAGAAGAAGAAGAAGAAGAAGAAGAAGAAGAAGAAGAAGAAGAAGAAGAAGAAGAAGAAGAAGAAGACTTTTGACTTTTGCAAAAACACTTTATTTACACTAGATCAATTGTGATCAAATAAAGTGCTTCATGTGCAAAAACACAAACAAAATAAAAACAAAAAAAACAGAAACAAAGAAAAAAACCAAACACTCAAAATAGTACATTAAAAACTAGGTTCTAAAAACTTGTGCAAAGTGCAAATCCTCATCCACAACAGAACACACAATGTCTCCGTGACACCACCGCTGTTTAAAAGCATCCAGATCCCCAACGTGTTTATAAAAGCGATGCTCCAACAGAGTCTGGCTCTGATGTTGCACAGCCAGATCGCTTTAGCCTCTACCCCTATCCTATTTTCTACTCTGTTTTTCCTACTTAAATAAATGGCCATTTTCGCTTCACCAGAGAGGTAGTTTAGGAGCTGCCACTTTTCTTTCTTTGCTTTTTTTCTGGAGCTCCCATGATAAAAACACTCTCCGTGAAAACTATACCAAAAAGATTAAAAACCCATGTTAAAAGAGTGAAGAAGCCCGTGAGTCTCTTGCACTCTGTAAAAACATGGAAAACAGTCTCTCTAAAACCACAAAATGGACACTTGTTAAAAACAGCAGGATTAAAGGTGGAGATGAAAGAATTACAGGCAATGGCACCGTGTAAAATTCTCCACTGGAGGTCGGCAGTACGTTTTTTTATGGGAGGTTTGTATAAAACCCTCCACTGTGGGCCTGGTCCGCTTCCTGCGCCCAGTCTGGTGCTCCACACAGTGGAGGCCCTGTCCTTCAGCACATTTCTGTTGGTCGCTTTCACAATGTTCATGTAAATTGTTCTCCGATCAGCTTTATGTAGTGTCATTTTTTCGGAGTTTGCGACCTGGAGCAGGGGGCCGGTCAGTTCTCCGAGCCCTGGGCTCAGGTAGATCTCTGGGAACGGGTCCGCTGGGTCCGGCCTGGCTCCTCCCTGTCCGTAGCTCCTCAGCAGTCTCTTCTCCTCAGGGCAGAGGATCTGGCTCCAGAGCTGAAGGATCCTCTGGGCCACCCGGACAGAGTGCAGACCCAGCAGAGAGCCCAGGGCCTGGGCATCGCTCAGCTCCGGCCCCACTGCATCCACCAGCTGCTGAAGGCACAGGGTCTTGGAACGGCACAGCGCCACCGTCAGGCCGGGTGTTTCGCCGTTGCTGACGTCCAACCTGGCATTGTGGATCAGGGGCTCTCTCAACAACCAGTACAGAGAGTCAGTCTTTGGACACCTTTTATGGTCAAAAAGGGCCCAAGACTTAAAAACGCTCTGATAAAAAGGAGGTAGCCCACTTAACTTTAAGATGTTTAAATCTGTTAAAAACAGAGCAGCATCCAGCCCCAGGTTACTCACGCGTCTGAGAATGCAGCTGCTCACCTCTCTCCACACCAAATCAGCCGGGCCGGTCAGATATTTCTGTAAAAACTGCATCCTAAAAGTGGCCATTCGGCTGGCCAGGTGGATAAGGCCCTGTCCCCCCTCCTCTCTAGATAAAAACAGCACCCCCTGCGGCACCCAGTGTAGACCCTCCCAAAAAAAATCCACCAATTTTTTTTGGATTTGGGCAAGTAGCCCCGAGGGAGGGTCCACACAGGTAAGACGGTGCCACAGTTGGGATGCCACAAGGTTATTTAAAACCAACACTCTACCTTTAAAAGACATCTGAGGGAGCAGCCATTTCCACTTGGAAAGCTTCCCTTCTATCTTTTCTGTGACGTCCTCCCAGTTCTTCAGGACTACAATTTCCTTCCCCAAGAACACACCCAGGTACTTGAAGCCATCCTTTCTCCAGACCATGTTCTGGGGAAGAACCGGGAGACCGCCACTCCACTCACCGACAGCGAGGGCCTCACTTTTCTTCCAATTCACCCTCGCTGCCGATGCTGAACTAAACTCCCTCACGATGTCAACTAAAACGTCTATGTCAGTCTGGTCCCTAACAAAAACAACAACATCATCTGCATACGCTGATAAAACCAAGTTTCCATTAAAACCAGGTAAAAACAGCCCTTGCAGTTTCGAGCGTATTCTGCTGAGGAGGGGTTCTAGGGAGAGTGCATAGAGCATGCCAGACAGAGCACAGCCCTGCCGGACCCCTCTACACACTCTAAAAGGAGCACACAAACCACCGTTGAACTTCAGCACACTCTCAATGTTATTATACAACACCATGATCTTGGCTATGAAACCAGCGCTGAACCCAAACTTCCCCATTACTTTCCAGAGGAAGCTGTGCTCAACGCGGTCGAAAGCCTTTTCCTGGTCTAGAGAAATCAGACCAGTATTAATGTCCAATGAGCTGGAGACCTCCAAAACATCACGAATTAGGTGGACATTGTCCACCATGGACCTGCCGGGCACACAGTAGGTCTGGTCCCGGTGGATGACCTGCTCCACAGCCCTCCCCAGCCTGGTGGCCAAAGCTTTGGACAGAAGCTTGTAATCCACACACAGCAGAGACACAGGGCGCCAGTTCTTGATGTCCTGCAGGTTCCCTTTTTTTGGGAGCAGTGTGATCACCGCTCTCCTGCAGGACACTGGCATAGAGCCAGAGGCCAGACTCTCATTAAAAACGTCAAGAAGGTCATTTGACAAGACGTCCCAGTAGGCTTTATAAAACTCCACGGAGAGGCCATCGATACCAGGAGCCCGCCGTCCCTGCATGCCTTGCAGGGCAGTTTGCAACTCCTGGATCGTTAACGGCCCTTCGAGCTGTGAGTTGGCCTCCTCGGAGACCTGAGGGAGTCCATCCCAGAACCCCTCAGAAAGAGTTTCCCCCTCCTCATACTCACTTGCGTATAGGGTGGAATAAAAACTCACAGCTCGCCTCCTGATCTGGCTTGGCTCTGTTATTTCCTGCCCTGTGCCTGACAGCAGCGAGTGGATCACTCGCCTCTGCCCATTCTTCTTTTCCAGGCCGAAGAAGAAGCTAGTGGGAGCATCCATCTCGTTTATGTTTAGAAACCGGGACCTCACTAGTGCACCCTGAACTTTTACATCCAGCAGGTTGGCTAAAGCCGTCTTTTTCTCTTTGAGGATTTCAATATATCCTCGATCTCCTGTGGTCTCATGTATTGTTTCGAGTTCCACTATATCACTCTCCAGGTCTTTCATAGACCTAATGGTGTCTTGTGTGACATTGAGGGTGTGCTGTTGGCAGAGTAACCTTAACTCGGTCTTACCATGGTCCCACCACTGCTTAAGACAGCTAAACTCTCCCTTCCTCTGCTTAAAAACACTCCAAAAATAAATAAGGGCCTCTCTAAAATGTTTATCAAAAGTTAAAACCGAGTTAAAATGCCAGTATGCACTTCTGGGTAAAACATTTCTGATAAAAACATCACATAAAAGCAAAGAATGATCTGTAAAACCCGCAGGTGATATACTGCACAATTTAAAAGTGTTAAAATGATGCTTAAAACAATAAAACCGATCCAACCTAGCTGAAGAAATTATATTTTCCCTGATGTGGGACCAGGTGTACTGCCTGTTGTCTGCATGCATCCTTCTCCATACATCCACCAGGCCGTGGGAGTGGACCAGCTGCCTCAGAGCATGCTGGGATGCTGGATGCGGCTCTGCATGGTTGCGATCTAAAAAAGCATTTTCTGTACAATTAAAATCCCCACCCAAGAATAGAAAATCCTCCGTGGCACAACCGTTTAAAACATCATTAACTTTGAGTAAAAACACCTTCCTCTCTGTACCGTTTGTTGGAGCATAGACATTTACAAAAACCACTGTAAAAAGATCAAACCGTGCTTTCATTAAAAGCAACCTCCCATTGATAAAATGCTCGACCTCCAGTGAGACAGGCTTAAAAGACTTGGAGAGGAGGAAGCCCACCCCCCCACTGCGAGAGGTGTTGTGGCTTAAAATGACTTCCCCCTCCCACTCCTTCTTCCAGTCCGTCTCATTAAAACCATCGCTATGAGTCTCTTGTAAAAAGAGGACATCGACACGTTTTATTTTTGTGGTTTGGAAAATGAGAGCCCTCTTCCTTTCCTCTCTGGCTCCGTTTACATTTAAGCTTCCTACTCTAAAAGTGTCCATTAAGAGTGAGATATTAAAGATAAAATAAAATAAAATAAAAACAAATAAATTAAACACACGCATTGAGTTTTCTGAACTCAGTACCCAATTGCCTCCTTATTTTGGTCACCATTCTTTTGAGCCTGAATATCTCCAGCTCGTCCAATACAGACAGCCCCTTTCGGCTCATATGGAACCTTGCTGATGCACAGAACACGGCCAAGTCTGGGAAATATTCCTCTAACACCACATTGTGTTGGTTTTTCGTCTGCACCAGGTAGTTTTTTATCATTTCAGCCGTGTACATTCTTTTTTGTTGGCTGCTGCTCAAAGCACCTGGCACATCGCTGCTGTCAGACGCACAATCGTCCCAGCTCTCCTCCGCCTGTCCTTGCTCTCTTCCTTCCTTTTCCTCACTCTCCACTTTACTACTCTTTGCAACGGTTGATGCATTTATTTTATTACTCCTGCGCTTAGTAGTCTTTTTTTTATCTATAATTTCTGTTGCCGCCTCCTCTTCCTCCATCTCAGCAACCTCCACCTGCTCCCCCCATGTTTGCTGCTCCTCTCCTGATTTTCCCATATATGTTCCACTCTCCATATCTCCCTCTTGTGTTTTACTGACTTCACCTGTCCCTACACTTTCTTTTGTTTTTTTATCTTTATTTCCCCCATCCCCCTTTTCTTCTGCTTCACGCAAAACCACCACCCCATCCTCCTGAACGTAACCACCTACACCCTCACCCTGTGCAACACCACGGTCCCCCAAGCCGGACCCATCACCAAAAACGTGCTGTAAACCCCGCCCTCGCCCGCGCCCGCTCCGCGTCCGAGACGTCACACCGCGCGCTATCGCCGACTGCTCAGGAGCAGCGCTGGCGTCAGCAGCAGCGGCCGCCTCCGGAGGGGGCCCCCCCCCCGCTGCGGCCGCGTTAGCGGCCGCCACAGTGGGAGGCACCCCTCCCTCAGCAGCAGCCACCTGCTGCTCCAATGCAACCGGCGCATCAGCCGCTGGCGCGGCAGTCCGCCCCGGCGCAGCCACGGGCGGTTTCGGCGCAACAGCCGCGGGTGGGCCTGGCGCAGCGGCGGACGACCACGCCGCTGGCGCGTTAGACGGCCCAACCGGCGCGTTGGACGGCCCGGCCGCCGGCGCGTTAGACGGCCCCGCCGGCGCGTTGGACGGCCCGGCCGCCGGCGCGTTAGACGGCCCCGCCGGCGCGTCATCCGGACCAGGCGGAGCCGGGTCCCCGCGCTTCGGACAGGCACTCACGGTGTGCCCCTCTTCCCCACAACCAAAACACTTCATAACCGATGAAGTTGCAAAAATCACGTAGTCATAATCATCTACTTTAATGTGAAAGCGGAGGTTAAGCTCCGCATTCCGATTATTCAGTATCATAAACACCTGTCTACGGTGAGACACTACGTGCTTCAGTAATTGAGACTTACATCCAGACAGCATCTTTTTCATAGGAGAAACAAGTTTACCATGCCTGGACAGTTCTCTACTGAGGAACTCATCGGTTATGAAGGGGGGAACATTAGACAGTATTATTTTGGTTGCGGGCAGCATCAGCGGCTGCACCTGCACAAACAATTCTCTCACCGTGATGCCTGTCTCGATGACGCAGTTTACCTTCTCCACCTGATCCAGAAAGATCACCACCGCGCTGTTCATCCGCGCCAAGGACTTGATGCTTCCGTGTCCAACCTTCTCCCCCACGGCCAGCCCGATCTCCTCCACAGTGCACGCGAAGCTGGCGGAGATCCTAATGCCATGCTTCCGCGTGAGCTTGGCAAAGTCTCCATTTACCATGGCGCCGTCAGACGCCGGCCGGCGAGACGCCGGCAGGAGAAGCCCACACAAACACCCCACACACACCACCCAAAAGCACGAAAAGTAAACCAAAACAACTACCACCTATAAACGATGTTAAATTAAACCCATTTATACAAGAAATAAACGGTAAATATGACGACAAACGTCTCGCTCTTCTCTCTCTTTTACCCTCCGAAAATCCCAGCATGCACCAGGAAAGAAGAAGAAGAAGAAGAAGAAGAAGAAGAGAAGAAGAAGAAGAAAAGAAGAAGAAGAAGAAGAAGAAGAGAAGAAGAAGAAGAAGAAGAAGAAGAGAAGAAGAGAAGAAGAAGAAAGGGGGAGGTTAATTGAAGGCCACTCGTCCTTCCCTGAGAGCATTAAGAACAGTAAGAGCAGTTGAATCTCTCTCTCTCTCTCTCTCTCTCTCTCTCTCCTCTCTCTCTCTCTCTCTCTCTCTCTCTCTCTCTCTCTCTCTCTCTCCCTCCCTCTATAAAGCCATACTCAAAAGAGATCCTACCTTGATCACTGCACCTGCCGAGTTGGGATCACGCTGCTCCCACCTCCCACCTCCACTGCCACTGTTCTCTCTCTCTCTCTCTCTCTCTCTCCCTCGCTCTCTCTCTCTCTCTTTCTCTCTCTCTCTCTCTTTCCCTCCCCTTGAACTATAGATGCGGGATGTAGGAGGTGGTGGTGGGAGGAGGAGAAGGTGGAGGAGGAGGAGGAGGAGGAGGAGGAGGAGGAGGAGGAGGAGGAGGAGGAGGAGGAGGAGGAGGAGGAGGAGGAGGAGAGAGAGGAGAGAGGAGAAGAGGAGAAGAGGAGGAAGAGAGCAGGTGGCGTGTGTGTGCATGACAAATGCACACACATCGACACACACATGGAGGGAGAGAGAGACACACACACATGGAGGGAGAGAGAGACACACACACATGGAGGGAGAGAGAGACACACACACATGGAGGGAGAGAGACACACACAGATGGAGAGAGAGAGAGACACACTGTACACACACAAAGAGGGAGAGAGACACACACACAGGAAGACACACACACACAGAGACACAGACAAACCGAGGGAGAGAGACACACATACAGAGAGAGAGAGAGAGTCATTGGGATTCAGCGTGCTTTGTGGGTGGCGGTGATGCTGGGACAGGAGTTGGTTGAGCTGTGTCAGTCAAACACAGACTGTGTTAGACTGGATATTTGCAATTAATCTACACATAAACCATGTCCTGTTGGTTTATCGCATAGCAGTACAAAAGTGATGTTTAAATAAAATACACAAACAACCACCCAAAGTCCCCTGCTCCTGGTGCTATGAATAGCTGAGTAAAGCGCAGGGATGTGGAAGGAGTTATGGGGCATTTCACATGCTGCGATGAGAGGTTCAGACCGGGACCAGAAGGGGAGGGGGAGAGGGAGAGGAGAGGGGGAGAGGAGGGGGAGGAGGAGAGGAGAGGGGGAGAGGAGAGGGGGAGGAGGAGGGGGAGGACGAAGAATAAGAGGAGATGGGAACCAAGTTGTGGATTGATCAGAGCCAGGAAGAATACTCATGACACCAAATCATGATAATTGATGTCAAATCAGGATGTTTCAACATGTTCCTTGAGGATTAGGAAGTAAGGAGGGAGTGTGTGTGTGTGTGTGTGTGTGTGTGTGTGTGTGTGTGTGTGTGTGTGTGTGTGTGTGTGTGTGTGTGTGTGTGTGTGTGTGTGTGTGTGTGTGTGTGTGTGTGTGTGTGTGTGTGTGTGTGTGTGTGTGTGTGTGTTTGCGTGTGTGCGTGTTAGAGAGAGAGCGTGAGAGGGCAAGAGAGAGAGAGCGTGTGAAGGCAGAAATATAATGTGGTAAATGACACCAAAGCGTGGAGGAGATATTGGATTTATTAAATCATTTGTATCCAGATGTGTGTGTGTGTGTGTGTGTGTGTGTGTGTGTGTGTGTGTGTGTGTGTGTGTGTGTGTGTGTGTGCACTCGGTATATCTTTATATATCTTCCTTTTGTGTCCGTTTCAATGCTCTTGTGTGTGTCTGTGTGTGTCTGTGTTTGTGTGTGGGTGTGTGCACGCTCGCCCACATGCACAAACAGTGTGTGTGTGTGAGTGTGTGTGTGTGTGTGTGTGTGTGTGTACCTTGAATGGTTTGTTAACGACCACATCCAACACCTGCAGCTGGCTTGTCATTCCGGTATGATCACTAGGTCACCATTCAACTCTTTCACTTGCTTTTTGACTGGTGCCGTCTGCCCCACACAACCTTGAGCCAGTCCACCACCAGCTCCGTCTCCATCCAGCCCTTTGCCTGGGCACCTACGTAATGCCAGCTGGCACTGCCTCTTTAGGTACAGTCACTGCCTCTTTAGGTACAGTCTTGCGTTTTAAAACCACGTACGGGGGAAGTGTTGTCCCATCTGCGAGGCGCGTTAACATGACCGTTACTCGGCTCTTCTCGTTTCCAGTAGACTTCACAATCACTGATTTGTCGCCTTTCTTATGCACAGTGCATGTGCATGTGCACACATAAACAGGCGTTTGATCAGCATTGCCCATCTGATCAAGGTGGTATGAGTGCTTCTTCCTTAACTTGATCACATATCACTGATAAGACAGTAGCTTCTCTCTGGAGTCTGAGGGCAGGCGCTGGGATTGTCCTGCGTCGCAATGACAGGTGTTTGATGTCTCTGCTTCGTTTATCACCATTATCTTAAAATTGGCATTGTAACTTTGTCTCTCCTGTTTATTAACTTGCCCTACTTTTGAGCCACTTTTTTCAAGTTGGTCGCTGTGTCTCGCCATTTCTATCTCTCCAGGCAACTGTTTTTATGTACTGTTACTTTAAGACTTTCAGTTATTTTAAGTGTTGCGCGGTGTCTCGGAACACTCGTTTGGCGCGATCTGTTGTGCAATTACATTTGCAATTACGGTACATCGAAAAGTTTAAACCCCGATTATAAGACGACCCCTTACAAACCTGTCTTATATTCGGGTCAATACGGTAATTACATATTCAAAATGATAAATTCCACTGATTTCTATTGTTTCAACATTACTGCATGTGTCTGATGTCAGTAACATTATAGTGGGTGTTGGGGAGGACTTTAAAGGACTGTATATGATGACTGTATATAGCGCGCACTCGCACTCGTGTTGGTCAGAACACAAGACAAGAGGTACGATCTTTGGTCTTTAATCCACATAGGCATGGGTTCTTCTGGCATTTATCTGGGGTTGGGTGTGTGGTATATACTCATGGATGCAGTGATTCCTGTGGAATTGATCTCATGGGTGTCAGACGGGGGGGGGGGATTCAGGTCGCGATGGCCAGCGGTGGGAGGGTGGCGGCGGGACTTCAGGTCCGAACAGGGGGGGCGTTAACGGCGACGCGTTAGTAACGCATTAACCTTGACAGCCCTATTCTTTATTATCAAATGTATGGCGTGGCGGCAAGGTTTTAGCCGTGGAAACCTTACCAGCGGAAACACTGCATGAACGCACACATTGGTCTAGTCGCCCCCCTTGAGGGTCAGACGATGTTGCAGCAACACCCCCTTCCCCCCTCCATGAACTGTTTCAGCAACACCCCCCTCCCCCCTCTCCCCTTGACGGGAGGTTTCAACCCACCCACCACCACCATTTGATTCACTCCACCCCCCTCCCCCACTCCACCCCCCTCCACCACTCCACCACGATCATTTGCTCTCCTCCCCCCAACCGCGTTGAAGAACTCCAAGGTCTTGTCCAAGGTGCATGGTAAGTTACTTTTAGTATTAATTAATAGATACATCACATACATTATACCAATTATTGTTAGTTATTTCTGCTCATTTAATCTACCTGACTTAAAAATATAATTTCGCTCAATTGTTATCGCTAGTCTCGCATGTAAGTGTAGTGCAGAGCACATGTGTAAGGCTCATGTAACGTTGCACTATTCAACAGGAAGCAGGAATGCTTCCTGCTGAATACTCAACTCTTTTTCTTATCTTTATGCACCACGGAGATATATTGCTGTTTTCAACAATTGTACTCTTTGTAAGTCGCTTTGGATAAAAGCGTCTGACAAATGCCCTAAATGTAATGTAAATGTAAATGTATTCAGGTTATGGGAAAATGAATCTTGTTTTTAAGAGCTAACTCTGGTTACTAACTTGCTCGCTATCTAAACCAAACCGAAGCCCAAAACGGTGTTAAAATTCGAGCACGTGGTTTCCTTCCATTCATGGTGGTTAGAACACGTGTAAGGGATAACTTATGGCTAGCCGGTCATTAGCTAGCCAGCTGGCTTTTACAGCCTGGGTTTCCGACCGCACAGCAGTATTGTGTATTCTGTATTCCATGGTCATGTTTTTGTAAGCTAATAGTAATGAACTTTTTGTTACATTGAGTTGTAAGTAATTCTGGTTTGAATGTTGTTGATGGAGGTCTAAACTTTGTCATTTTTTTATTTTCCTTTCAGGTTGCTTGTTCCAATATGGTCTGGCAGTGTAAGTTGTGCGCTCCTTCTTTCACTTCCAGAATACAGAGTTAGCCCTCTTCCATGCCTCTATACTGATTGCGTGTGTACATTTCAGTCATCATTCAGCAGTCAATTGAGGCAGACAATTGCTGAAGAACTGAAGAAGACTGAGAAGAACCTGCCTCTCATTACCAAGATGATGCAGACCACATTTGCCCTGCGCGGACAGACCATAGTAAACTCCTGCCCACCAGTGAACGAGCTCATGGACCTGGCCTGCTCTTAAAATAGAGTCTGTGGTAATATGGATATTTTTTTCCTGTGTTAACATATGGCACATTCTGTGTGGTTTAAAGTGAAAGTTGTGGTTCTTACTCATTTGGCGGCTATTTGCTGCTTTATAGAAGTTTAAGAGATCCTCCAAGTTGAACTGACTAATTGATGTTGATGTATTGTCCTTATGCTGTTTTTAAATGTAGGTGTATGCAGAGTTCCAGATGGTTACAAACCAGAACCTGCCCAACACCTTCTACGCAGAGCTTGACCGCCATTTTCGTAGACTGATGACGTTATTTAGACAGAAGGCGTCCAAAACTGGGACCACAGCAGTTACGTTGGCAGAAATCTTACAAATCCACGATGAACAGGTGAATAGATTATTATACATGTCGTAGGTTGAACCTCTAACATTGGACAGCTTCAATGATTCAAATGAGCTTTTACATTTTACTATTTGTCTGATTGCATTAAAGATGTGTACAGGTTATTTGTGGACATATGTTCTGATTGGACTGTTTAAAATCAGCATTGTTCAGTAAACTTTTCAGTATATACACTTCTGTTTTTATCTTAATAGGAAATCCATGACATCCACACCAGGCGTACCACTGTTCTCCATGCACTTCCTGTGTATCTGCGCGAGGAAGTCTCTGGATTTTTCAGAACCTGCACAGTGAGTCTCCTTAAATAATGAACAGTACCACTGTATATTAAGTGAACAGTTAATCAAAATACTAACATGTTTTAGGACTTACCCTTGTTTAGTCTATCCATACAGTTTGTGTGATTTGGAGAGGTATGGTCTGTTTTATTTCACCCTACTACAAATGAACTGGCTTGGTGTTTTGTTCAAAGCGATAAGAAGTTTCGTAAAACATTTTCCTGTATGTGTTCTTGAGCTTAGTATCAGTCTATCTCCCGCCACTTAGATTCTCTGGTAACTCGGCTGATTCCTGTGTCCAGAACACGCATCTTCTGTTTTTCACCTCTTATAGTGAGACCGAGGTCTCCCTTGTAAAAGAGATATTTGATCTCAACGGGACTAACCTGGGGTGGGTTTCCCGAAGCCTTCTTAACGCTACGTCGTTCGTAAGTTCCACCTTAAGCTGTACCTTAACGTCTCGCCGTGTTTCCCGAAACGTTCTTAGCTAAGTATACCTTCCGTAAGTGACACTTTCGTAAGGCAGGTCTGGACCTCTCTTAACTCCACCTTAGCGATGTTGTCAGCTCTCTCCGCTAGTGGCCACCACTGTTCCGACCCGCAAGCCTCTGAAATCAGCTGTTGGCCTAGTTTAATTTCAATCTGTGATTGAATGTAGTTCATAACGGTAATAATATACAACAAAAATACCACATTAATGGGAATGTTTTCATGCAGAAATTGTACATTACGGTGGATACATTTTGCACTTTATTGAACATGAAATCGCCTCTTAAACTCCTAAAACTCGAAAACAGTGCTTCACGATTCAGCGCCACCTCATCCAGCATGACCTCCATGTCCACATTGGTGCCCTGACATATCTCATGTTACATATCTCATGTTACATATCTCATGTTAATTTCTTGTTGGTGCGCTTTTATTGAAATTGTCAGCCAATCAGAGAGAATTGTGAACTACACCAGTTATGTGATGGGGCTGCTGGTTAATCAACCCTAATTGCAAAGTTATTTAAGGCACCATGACAATGATATAAAAAAGATTTAAATCAACCTTTTCTTGCCAAATAAGGTGTACTGGTAGGTGGCGTAATGTGCTGAGGTGGTGTAGCGGGAAGAGGCTTGATATCACAATCTGAGGTGGTGTAGCGGGAAGAGGCTTGATATCACAATCTGAGGTGGTGTAGCGGGAAGAGGCTTGATATCACAATCTGAGGTGGCGGGCTCGTGCCACCTGTAGGCAATCATTAGATTTACCGTTTGATAATTGAGTTTGTAAGTTTTAAATTCTATGAATATGTTCTCAGTCATGATAAATGCAATATTCTTTAGTATTCCTGCAGTGTTTTATTGATAAAGAACACCACATCCTCTCATAACGCGGTGAAACAGTCGCTACCTGGAGTGAAAAGTCGATTCTCGAGTCATCGATTTCAGCACAACGTCGGACGTAAGAAGGTATACCTTAACCAGCCTCCTAAGGGATAGTTCGGGGAACACACGTAGAACAGTACAACAACTTTAGTAAGGTATACCTTTCAAGTCTTCTCTAAGAGCTAAGAGACAACGTTATCGGGAAACCCACCCCTGGTCAAATAAAGGCTAAATATAAATAAATGATATGTAGTCTGTTCTCAACACAACTAACAGAAATAGTTCTAACTAAAATATGAGCAACTTACAAACATAACTCCATATACTTAGCTTTGTGCTGCACCAGCAGTACTTAAATGATAAGGAGAGATGATTTTTCAACAACAATAACCCAAAAAAACGTTGCAGTGGCCCTCCTTACTGTCATCAGTGACCATGACACAAATCCAGTTCACTACCAGCCTGTGAAAATCTCTGTCGTCCTCGAGAGTGACATCGTGATCAGCCTCCCCAGATCTGGTGATGCCTTCCTGGTCATGTTTGGACTGATTTATGCACTACACCTCAGCTATCCTAAAGCGCTGACCAACACTTTGGAATTTGTTCAGAAGCTGGTAAACTGTCGCCCAGGTTGCAGACTCTCAAGAATGACTTGATGATAAATGTATAGAAAGGATGTGGGGTGAGGTACTATTATTGTGAATCAAAGTTCTTTCCTTTTGTCACAATAATGCCTTAAAAAGTTACTGTACTACGCTGAACACCTGCAGAGTAGTACAGCAATAAGGCAATAAGGCCTTACTGTGACCAAAGCTAAGAACTTTGATTGAGAAGGGAAATGCCTTCAATAATACCTCACCCCACATCCTTCTTTCTACACATTTATCAATAGGCCTACTACACAATGTGCCTGTTCATTTTTTTCAATTCAATTTTCTATTTTTCGATTTGTTTTTCTTGCCATATTTAACTGTTGTAAAGTTTAAACTGTAAAAGTTGTAAAGTTAAAACTGCTCACAGTTGCAGTTGTTTAATTATAGTGATTCTATTCTATTTATGTTTGACTTATGTGTACATAAAACTAAGTTTTATTAAGTTCAAATAATGTGGTTATGTACTTATTTTTTAACTATTTTTTAAACTTATTCCCACGGATAGAAAACTGACAACTTTAAGTCAAAGTAACCTAAATTAGTCAAGTTGCACCTAATCAAAACTTTTGAGTTCTGCAAACTTTAGATTTTTAAGTTGATCAACTCAAAAAATTAGGCAATCGATTGCCTCAATTATTTTGAGTTCTGGGAACTTATTCGGGTTTACAGTGTGGGTTCCACTTGTTACACATTATTATTTCTATGGTCACTGTGATAAAATCATTTCCAGTACGGAGCTGTCGTCTTAGATAACTCTGACGTCAATTTGTTCTGTCTAACTCATCTCCTGTGAGTTACGAATGGCGTCCGTGTTATAGCGTTATCAAGCCCGTTATCAAGACGATGAGGACCACCCTTAGTCACCGCCGAGGGAAAGAATATGACTTTGTCATCAGCAGCTGATGACAAAACTCTCTCTCAGACTCAGGAGGGATTGTGTGTGTGTGTGTGTGTGTGTGTGTTCGGTTTGTGTGTGGGTGCATGTATGTGTCTGTGGTGTGGGTGTGTGTGTGTTTGTGTGTGCGTGTGGGTGCATGCTTGTGTGTTTGTGTGTGTGTGTGTGTGTGTGTATGTGTATGTTTGTGTTGGTGTGTCTGTTTGTGTGTGTGGGTGTGTGTGTGTGCGTGTGTGTGTATGTGTGTGTGTATGTGTGTGTGTGTGTGTGTGTGTGTGTGTGTGTGTGTGTGGGTGTGTGTGTGTGTGTGTGTGTGTGTGTGCGTGTGTGTGCGCTGTGCTATTCTTGGTCTTATTAGCCCAAACTGTGTTTGAGTCGTGGAGAACTAGTCTCGACCTTGTCAATAATTGATAACTAACTTTTTTTCAATCTGAATACTCTCTGAATTCCTATGCGTGCCGCAGCCCCACATGTCCTATTGATCCACAGGCCTGCTTTGTTACTTTACTTTAAATGAACACATCCTGTCAAAGTAATTGTTCAGAAATCCCACGTATCTGTTCTGCAGTAGTTGATGGTCCGATGTATATGTTCTGCAGTAATTGATGGTCCCACGTATCTGTTCTGCAGTAGTTGATGGTCCCATGTATCTGTTCTGCAGTAGTTTATGGTCCCACGTATCTGTTCTGCAGTAGTTGATGGTCCCATGTATCTGTTCTGCAGTAGTTGATGGTCCCATGTATCTGTTCTGCAGTAGTTGATGGTCCCACGTATCTGTTCTGCAGTAGTTGATGATCCCACGTATCTGTTCTGCAGTAGTTGATGGTCCGATGTATATGTTCTGCAGTAATTGATGGTCCCACGTATCTGTTCTGCAGTAGTTGATGGTCCCATGTATCGTTCTGCAGTAGTTGATGGTCCCATGTATCTGTTCTGCAGTAGTTGATGGTCCCATGTATCTGTTCTGCAGTAGTTGATGGTCCCATGTACATCTGTCCTGCAGTAGTTGATGGTCCCATGTATCTGTTCTGCAGTAGTTGATGGTCCCATGTACATCTGTCCTGCAGTAGTTGATGGTCCCATGTACATCTGTCCTGCAGTAGTTGATGGTCCCATGTACATCTGTCCTGCAGTAGTTTATGGTCCCATGGATGCTCTCCAACAGAGGTTCCTCTGTGATCTTCCTCTGTGGTAGCACTTCTAAACAACTTTTAATCAATTCTGGCACAGTTAAGCACAGGGGCTACATCATTAGTCGGGTTCCATCACCACATTTCGATTAGCATTTTGAAGAATTGCACTAGAAAATGTTGTTGGAAACGGCCAAATTCAAATCAACTTCCTCTGATTTGTATGAAAGTTGATACGCTCCATTGAGGTGGTTTTTCATTGATTTGAATCGAGTTAATTTGTGAAGCGGAGATGGAAACAACTTTGCCGAATCAATTCTGAAGTAGCGAACTTTGAACTCATGTGACTTACGCTTTCGGCTTCTTCTCAAGCGTTTCTATGACCCGAAAACATGGCTTATGTCACCACCCGATATCCATCATTGCTGACGTAGTTTCTCACTCCAACTAAATGATTAATGCTAAACTAATTTGCATTTCCTTATTTTTTTTGCAAACTTCCAAATATTTGCTTTAAATTAGCTTTGACTGTCAGATGGAAACCCAGCTAATGTTGCCCTGCCGCGATCCAAGCCTCTGACAACCAGTCCACCAATATAATATTATCATGCATGCATTAAAAATATGCATGCATGATTTAAAAGTGAAGTGCCTCGCTGTTGCATTTTACCGACATGTAAGTATCAATATAAACGTTCCGAAATATTCGAAAATCGGTTGTTCTAAATAAGTTTGTATTGCCGATCAGCGCTGTGATCACGACTGAGTGGGAGTGTCCGTGGCAAGCTTGATTGACATCTACCTTAGCCCCGCCTCCTTCAAATAATCTTACTACGAACCCAAAGCAGGCCTACAACATGATCACACACCGTCAGAGAAGCATACAAAATGTCTGTATTTGCATTGCAAAAAAGAGTAATAGTAAGTCGCCATATGACGCATTGGTCCGCCTATCGTCATTGCTGCATATATATATATATATATATATATATATATATATTCATACCACTTGTTTTTATACTGTATATATATATATATATATATATATATATATACAGTATAAAACGTTTTTTTTTATACTGTATATCTATATATATATATCTATATATATCTATATATATCTATATATATAGATATGTATAGTATATATAGATATACAGTATGAAAACGAGTGGTATGAATATATAGGATTCTTTACACGCAGGTGAAAATGTTTTGCTTGTATCTGATTGGTTGGTTCATCATTCGTGGTGAGATGGGAAGTCGTTGAACCGATTGGTTCAAGAGTTGAACCATGTCCCAGCCAAAATTGAACATGGTATCAGAATGCACACAAAAAAACTGTGACAAAGGTTCGAATTTTGAATAAGATGAATTCCTATGACGTGTTTTGATGCTTAATTGATGTCTAAAAGGGCCGAAATGACATACCTAAAATTAAAACATGGATTTCTCACAATTCCTCACCGGGCCCACAAGTCCAACTTGTGAGTGAAGAAAACACCAGTAAGCTGCAACAGCTTCTAGTAGACGGCTACTCCCCCCAACCCTCTGTTACCTAATCGGTTTGTTTAAGGGAGAAATTTGCTGAATTGAAAAAAGAACTCGGTCCCAGGTCCCAAAAGCGTCAAACTGAGGACGTGTGTTCACCTTGTTCTTGCGATGGCTTCGCTCCAAAACTTTTAATGCACAATCACGGGTCTGGCTTCCTGTCCCCGGATGAACCCTCTTCCTCTTCCTTCTCCCCCTTCTTCTTCTCTTCCTCCTCCTCCTCCTCCTCCTCCTTCTCCTCCTCCACTTTC
>CM051007.1:1346937-1349437 GCA_027704905.1 Muraenolepis orangiensis
GTATTACAAGTTTAATTATAACATCTCCCAGGTCCCCCAACCCCCCCCCCCCCCCCTTTTATTTTCTCATTTTCATCCTTCAAGTAGGTCTTTCTCTCTCTCTCTCTCTCTCTCTCTCTCTCTCTCTCTCTCTCTCTCTCTCTCTCTCTCTCTCTCTCTCTCTCTCTCTCTCTCTCTCTCTCTCTCTCTCTCTCTCTCTCTCTCTCTCTCTCTTTCCCCTCCCTTCCTCCCTCCCTGCCTCCAATCCAGGTTGTGAACGCAATCTCAGTGCCGATTGTCTCAGTACAGAAACACTATGTTATTATGGTGCATTTTCATTACATTGTACCTGCTCAACTCTACTCAACGCCCCCCGTGGTTAGCCCACAAGCAGCAGTGTGCATTGCCACCGCTCTCTGTGTGCATTCTCTCCTCTCTTAACCTCACTGTTCTCCCTCCCCCTTGTTTCCTAATGAAGAGACACAGGTACTGTGTGGCGGTGGCATGGCTTATCGTGTTCAGAACCGTTTAAACATTCATTTCAAATGAAAAATAAAATAAAATGAATCCTTGCCGGTGTGTTACTTGATGGCACGATGGATGAATGGATCAGGTTCTGGGGTCACACACGTGCAGCCACATTTATAAAACAATTCTAGAAACAAGTGGAAGCAATGCATTCACCGTGACATTTTGTGCTTAATAAGACGGCTGCAGTTTTGAAAACTGAGTTTGAAGGGAGCGATCCTGGTCCTGCCGGGGGTCTAATGGCAGCTGAAGGAGAACCTCAGAACACGGGCTTTTGGAGAAAAAAGGTGTCACATTAAAGAGAGCTGTTGTATTAACGCCTCCTTACTCCCTAATGGCTCCATTAGCCTCCAGGGAATCCATTGACTTCCTCCCACCTCTACAACTGGAGCTCACTGCAAGGTGGCATCTGCCCTTGAAATGTAGAGTGGCTTAGGGAGAGAAATCAGGCCAAGCGAGGATACACAAGAGATGATGAGGAGGAGGAGGAGGAGGAGGAGGAGGAGGAGGAAGAAGCAGCTGACGGTGACGGTGCTTTTGGGGTCTAGCGGTTTAGTTATTTTTCCGCTAATAACACACAATATCAACAGTCATGAGTCATTGGCTGTAATTGCACGGTGGTGTAAGATACGTCTTGCAGCTGTTCCTGACCACATTAGCCTCTGTCCCCTTTATCGCTTTTCCCGTCTTTATTTGGATCCTAGGAGACGCGCAATCACACGCACCGTGACTTTATTTATTGGTGGGGTGGCGTAAGGGTAAAAAAAAGGTCCAAAGACCTTAAATGCTCCTCGTCTTCACGGGATTTCATCACATAAACCTTTTCTCCTGAGCCTCTTCAAACACACTGGTGTCATCACTACAAGCTGAACGATGAGTAAAGTGGGGAGTCCTAACCCTACTTAGATGTATGCCCTACAAACAAGACAAAACAATCTTTTTGTATGGTATATGGGGGTGGCATTACCTAGCCAAGTGTCCCTAAGCAAGACAAGGTGTACCTCAGCAGGACACCCTCCCCCTAACTGCTCCAGACTGGCTGGCGGTCACCTTGCATGGCTGACTCCACCGTCAGTGTATAAATGGGTGAGTGTGAGATATTGACTTGGAAAGCACTTTGAGCGGCCACACTGGTTAGAAAAGCGCTAGATAAATGCAGTCAATCCGGTCCATGTTCTTTCAGGAATAGTTTGAGATATTGGGAAATAGAAGCTGGTTTCTATTTGCTCAGCTTTGGGTGAAGAGATTTTATTAGAAAAATATAGTTTTGCATTCCAAAAATGTACAGAGATTGTTGTATCTCAATCTCTGTATACATGAATTAATATATAATTATTATTTTTTTACTTCTGTTAGCCTTACACAATATGTTGAATGTATGACAGCCCTACTGTGTTTCTTGTCTGTTCTCCGGGATGGGGAACATTCTACAAAAAGACAACTCTCGAGACACTTAAAAGGTTCAAAGTCGTTTTGCTGCTAAATCCAAGAATAAAAAGCATGGACGTTCTGATCCTGCCGACCCATGTTTAAACATCAAACATGTTGTCTGAAAACTCACACCAGAAGCCTGGACACGCACACACACACACACACAGGCATTCCCTGCACTTCATCCTCAACATACATAAAGAGCAGAGACACTGTTAGGACGCAACGAGACCGGTGAGCCAAATGTGCCAGAGAACCCAGAAGAAGAGACAGGACACCCAAAACAACGGATAGACTTTACTGAAGGATCAACAAACTCAAAAACAACAGGGTAGGGTTGGATGGGTTACGAGGTATGGTCGACACGGGGTGATGGTCCAGAGGGGGGGGGGGGGGGGGTTGGACGAGACGGGACGTTGTCAGAGCTGGAGACACAGGTTCTCGAGTTGGAGGGAGCCATAAGGTTCTCAGTGAACCGACGTCGGTCTTCGGCAGCCTTAAGAAGGGTAGATCCCAGTTCATTGGCCTCAGGCGGGCAACACCTGGGATCGATTAGAGCGTG
>CM051007.1:1361937-1366937 GCA_027704905.1 Muraenolepis orangiensis
AGCTGAAATTGCAAAAAAAATAATAAATAATATAAATAAATAATAAATTTTACTTTTCATATTTTCTGTTCAGTTCATAATCATTGAGGATTTTTTATTGTGGTCCCATTAGTCCAGTAATATTCATTTGCCATTAGTTAGAGAGCATGGAGACACGTTCTTCTGGAAAGGCAAACACATTGTCTCATTACGACGATTAACGCTTTTAATTCTCAATTTTTTCATTATTTTTTTTGCCTTCCTCAGACACTGTTTTTGGTGGGTATTCTTTATTGCATGGAGAGCGGTTTTCATCTCCCTCTGCAGCGCTTTCCAGTCGGAAACAGTGCAGTTGCCATACCACACTGTGATGCAGTTGGTGAGTATGCTTTCGATGGCACACCGGTAAAAGTTCACCAGCATTTGAGGGGACAAGTGGGCTTTCCTCAGTCAACTCAGGAAGAAGAGATGCTGTTGAGCCTTCTTTACCAGTGAGGCAGTATTGAGAGACCAGAAGAGGTCCTCGGAGATGTGGACCCCCAGGAATTTAAAGCTGGAGACACGCTCGACCTCCGATCCGTTGATGAGGATGGGGGCGTGTGCGCTAGCTCTGGTCTTCCTGAAGTCCGCGATGAGCTTCTTGGTGTTGAGGGCCAGGTTGTTGTCAGCGCACCACGCCACCAGGTGCTGGACCTCCTCCCTGTAGGCTGCCTCATCGTTGTTTTTGATGAGGCCCACCACCGTTGTGTCGTCGGCAAACTTGATGATGGTGTTTGTACCATGTACAGGAGTGCAGTCGTGGGTGAAGAGGGAGTAGAGGAAAGGGCTCAGAACACAGCCCTGGGGAACGCCGGTGTTCAGGGTGAGGGTGGAGGAGGTGTCATTGGCTAATCTGACAGACTGGGGTCTGTTGGTTAGGAAGTCTAATAACCAGTTACAAACAGAGGGGTTAATTAATTCAAGATTCTTGGTTTTCATTAGGTCACCAAGTTTGAAGATGAGTTTGGAGGGGATGATGGTGTTAAATGCTGAGCTTAAGTCCATGAACAGCATTCTCACGTGGGTGTTGCTCTCTTCCCGGTGGGAGAGAGCGGAGTGAAGAGCTGAGGAAATGGCGCTCTCCGTTCTCCTGTTCTCACGGTAGGCAAATTGGTATTTATCCAGTGAGGGAGAGGGACCAGGGAGAGTGCAACAGGGCGGAAGTCGTTGAGGCTCGCTGCAGAGGAGTGTTTTGGCACTGGCACAATGGAGGTGGTTTTAAAGCATGCTGGGACAAATGCCTGAGTTAGAAACATGTTGTAAATGTCACTAAGGACCTCGGTCAGCTGCTCAGCGCAGTTCCTGACCACGCGACCGGGGATACCATCAGGATCAGCTTCTTTATGCAGACTTTTTTGGCTCGGTGCCACCTGTGGCACTGTGACGTCTGTGGGGGATATAGTGAGAGGTTGGTGGTGAGAGGGGAGAGTAGTGTAACACGTGTAACACCTGTGTGTATAATGGACTTATGACCACTACCATATAAGGTATTAATCCTGGCCTGGTAATCGGTAAGGTTCGTCTACTGGAGCATTTAAGAGTAACCAATGATGAGACCAGACAGGTATGTATGAATTAAAGAAACGCCGGCTTGTATTTAGAAAAATAGAAATAAAGGGAATGGTACCAAAATACACATATAACAGACATAGACAAAATACAATGAGCTCAGTAAAAAACAAATGTGACTTGTAGTCACCACTTGACCTCAGTGATGTAATCACTGTAAATTTCACTTTTCTTAAACCCTTTAAATGTTTTGAGTGAAACAACCTTTAAATTTAGGATTTGAATCCTACGGGTTTTAATCTATGGGTGCACCCTGGTAAATATATTTTTGAACTGTATGGTAAGTATGAATATTATGAAATATGGATCCATGAACTCTTAATCCCAATACAGCATGAAATCACAATCACCTTCAAGTCAATCCACAATAACACAATAATCAATCCCCAGTCAATAAACCCAACATGAACCACAGATGGATGTATGTGAGTGAGTCCAATGACAGTCCAACTACACTGTGGAGTGCAGTACTATGGGATGGATACCGTGCAGAGTTCCGAGTTCCTTGTCAAGTTCAGTTCCATCCACCACACTGGCAGAACTACAGATTCAGTGCAGAGTGAGTCGCCAAGGAAAATCCAAAGATGGTCTTCGCATGTAATCTCCTTCAGCAGCTCGCCATCCCTGGTAGACCCAGACTCTGGCCTCATCCAAAAAACCTGACCTGTATGACATGCATCAGTAACCAGTCTACATGACCTGGGTTACAGTAGCCCTGGTGGGCAGTTTGGGGTTGTTCCGGTCGTAGCGAGTATAAAAATGATTGAGCTTGTCAGGGAGGTATAAGTCAGTGGTTGGGGGGGAGTTGTAGGAGGGTTTGTAATCCGTAATGCGTCAGGGATCAGACTTGTTGAAGCGGTCTTCAACCCTATGCTTGTGGTTGAGCTTGGCCAACTTGATGCCCTTTTTCAGGTTAGCCCTGGCTAAACAGTAGGCCAGTGCATCGCCCGACCTAAAAGCAGCGTCACGTGCCTTTAGGAGTAGGCGGACCTCTCTGTTCATCCACGGGAATGTTGTGATCAGTTTGAGGGTGGTGACACTGTCAATGCTGGAGTTGATGTAATCCAAAACAGAGGGACGGCTTTGGAAGCATCAGCCTTGTTATTGTAAACATGGTCTAATGTTCTCTCTCCTCTTGTAGATAATGTGACATGCTGGTGGAATTTGGGGAGCACAATCTTTAAGTCGGCATGATTGAAATCACCTGCAATAATAAAGGCTGCTTCTGGGTGGGAGTTCTACTGTTGGTTAATAGTAGAGTAAAGTTCCTTCATAGCTAGCTTAGCGTTTGCATCTGGAGGTATGTAAGCCGCAGTTATAATGGTGGCTGTAATTTCCCTGGGTTGGTAAAAGGGTCTACATTTAACCATTAGGTATTCCATGTTAGCAGAGCAGTGGCTCTCGATGGTGGTAGTGTCTGTGCACCAAGTCTTGTTGATATCAATACACAAACCTCCACCCCTGGTTTAACCGGAGCCCTCAGCTGATCTGTCTGCTCTGTGTAGAGTGAGCCCCGTTAGCTCAATAGCATTGTCGGCGATTCCGCTGTTAAGCCATGATTCTTTGAAAATCATCACGTTGCAATCCTTAATCCGTTTTTGGTTGACAATCCATCAATTGTGTTTGCCAGAGATCGTACGTTGGTGAGGAAAACGCTGGGGAAAACGCTGGGTGTACGTGATAAAAGCAAGACTGTTCTGTGTGAACAGGTATATTACCGCAATGTTTACACACCGCCATCTTTGTCAAGGACTCTGACGGAGAGAGACTCCTGTTCCCCGGACAGCGTGACAGGGAAATGTCTGCTCCTAGACGGTCGTTGGTTGGGAGGAAGGGTAGGCTCACCAGGATTCCCAGACCTAGCGAGCCTGGCCTTTTGGTGTCTGGGGGACAGGTTCGAATGAGGTGTCCGGCCTGTCCATAATAGAGGCAGAGTCAGTCCTGGAAACTCTGGTCTCACTCCACCGTGGATAATTGGGAGCGACCCATCTGCATCGGCTCCTCCATAGTCAGGGTCTGGGAAGGTAATGGAGGAGGTCTATGGGGAGTCACAGGGAACACAGGAAAGGGATGGATATGTTAAATAGGGGGAGAAGTATGACAAACTGGCTCACGGTCCCTCTCCGCAAGCCGTTGGCCCATCATCAGGGTGATGGAGATCAGATCATTGAGGCTATTAGGTCTATCCCTCAAGATACCAGCCTTTATAGCCTCACTCAGCTATAAGCGCACTATCTTTCCACCCACTCTCTGCGGTGTAATCCGGCACGGACCGAGAGCCCTGAGAGATAGGTTGTGTAGCTGTAGTCGGGTAGCTGCATCCTTGCCGTTGGAGGCGTAGTCAAAACAAATGTAAAGTCCTTAATAAATAAACTGTAAATGGCGGATAGCTGTGAATTATGAAAAAAATAGCTGTGGCCCATTTTAGTGCTCTGCCAGATAAATGTGATTTAATAAAAGCTACCTTAGCGCCCTCGATACTATAATGACTATAATCATGATGTTGATGAGAAACAATTAGCTCATCAAAGGGTCTGGGTCTTGCCTACGAGGGTTCCGTCAGGGGAAGTGAAGGGAAGGAACGGAAGGTCAAAGCAGAGATCCCCCGAAGGAGGGAACGACAGGGTAGGCTGTGGATCGACAGCTGACAGGGAGGTGAGAGAAGGGCGAGCAGCCGAGAGTGTCTGGACCTCTTATTTGTGTCGATCCAAACAATCATTCACCTGTCTGAACACGTTCTCCAGATGAGCAGCCATTTCCTGGAGTGCTGCTCCTTGCAGCTGCATGGTCCAAATCACCGCCGCCTTGTCCTTTGAAAAATCGGACTCGTCTGCTGTTCTACCGGGTTCCATGTTGGCCAGAACATTCTGTTGTGCCACACACGGATCATAGCTGGCGGAACCCATAGGTAGAACGGAGTTGGAGGTGAAAAATGGAGGTTACTGAATGGGACACAACTCTCAATGGGAGCTCTTACTCTCTGTCCCCATGCTTCACACTCACAACTCAAAGCACCTGCCATTTCTCAACATACATATTCGTTATGGGAACTTTACAAATGTTTTTACATTGAAAGCAACTAACTAACTAAACTGTCTCGTATCTAATATCAAAACTGTAAAACTGTCAAATATTTGTATCTCCTCGGATTATTGCAAAAAATGGAAAAATAAAAATGACTACATTACAGGCTCTTATATGCTAGGCAATTTCGGACTGCCTTATTATAGCAGTACAGTAGTATACAAATACATATTTGTGTACATTTGTAACAAAGAAAGAAAACAAGCATTTTAAATTGAGGTACAGGGATTCAAATACAAGGTAGGGAAATACAAGAGTATATAAACTCTGTCACAACTGAACTGAGCAGATAATAAGGTGAAAGAAACTGAGTGGGGCATATCCCATGC
>CM051007.1:1371937-1409437 GCA_027704905.1 Muraenolepis orangiensis
CATACCGATATTAATATACCCCCACCCCCCACCACAGGATAATCTTGCCAAAACAAATTAATTCAAACCATCAAGTAATCTGGGCTTTGCTGACCAGAGTGGGAGAAGGGGATGTTGAGCTTAACATCAGAGTAGTGTGTACTAGCATAAGTGATGGCTGTAGTCAATGTCTAACAATAGCAAAGAAAATTACAAAACTAAAAGGCCTATTGATGGATGACATAAGAGACCTTAGCTATAGTCTGATTACATTTTACCCTTTGTAATTAACACATTCCATAAAGAGCCACTTAAGGAATATTGACTTATGGACACTGGTCCGTAAGAGATAATTGGTCTATAAAGTCCAATTGATTTGTCTGTGGAGTAACGGTAGTATAATGCACTGTTTTCCATCGTTCTGACAGGCTGATGAACCTCAGGCTGAAAGAGATGTTTCCTTGTAACCGTTTCAGTGAGGCCCTCTGTCCTGTCGTTTGTTTGAGGGTTAATTGGTTAATTGGCTACCGGTTGTGTATCGTTAAGGTAATTGCTTGGGCAGGTGGCAGCTGATATATTCTCATGTGCATCTTAGTTAGTTTGGAGCTAATGAATATATTATTCTTCAGTTTACTTTCACGTGTGTTATTTGATGCAGGTGGAAGTGGTTCATTTTATGTTGCAGCTGTTAACCCCAGGCGGTATGATAATTCTATAAAAAAACAATGTTTTTATATTGGTATATACATAAACACTTTTGCTGTGTTACCGCTGGCACCTACACGTGGGGGTGTGTGTGCGTGTGTGTGTGCGTGTGTGTGTGTGTGTGTGCGTGTGTGTGTGTGTGTGTGTGTGTGTGTGTGTATGCGTGTGTGTGTGTGTGTGTGTGTGTGTGTGTGTGTGTGCGTATGTGTGTGTGTGTGTGTGTGTGTGTGTGTGTGTGTGTGTGTGTGTGTGTGTGTGTGTGTGTGTGTGTGTGTGCGTTCATGCACGGGTGGGCAGTGGAGCAGCAGAAGGCTGCTTGTGGAGTGTGTGTGTGTGGGCAGTGGCTGGTTAAAGCAGCCTCACCTGGCCCCAGTCAGGCTGATTAGAGTCTGGTTGAAGCAGCCTCACTTGGCCCCAGTCAGACTGATTAGAGTCTGGTTGAAGCAGCCTCACCTGGCCCCAGTCAGACTGATTAGAGTCTGGTTGAAGCAGCCTCACCTGGCCCCAGTCAGACTGATTAGAGTCTGGTTGAAGCAGCCTCACTTGGCCCCAGTCAGACTGATTAGAGTCTGGTTGAAGCAGCCTCACCTGGCCCCAGTCAGACTGATTAGAGTCTGGTTGAAGCAGCCTCACCTGGCCCCAGTCAGACTGATTAGAGTCTGGTTGAAGCAGCCTCACCTGGCCCCAGTCATACTGATTAGAGTCTGGTTGAAGCAGCCTCACTTGGCCCCAGTCAGACTGATTAGAGTCTGGTTGAAGCAGCCTCACCTGGCCCCAGTCAGACTGATTAGAGTCTGGTTGAAGCAGCCTCACCTGGCCACAGTCAGGCTGATTAGAGTCTGGTTGAAGCAGCCTCACTTGGCCCCAGTCAGACTGATTAGAGTCTGGTTGAAGCAGCCTCACCTGGTCCCAGTCAGACTGATTAGAGTCTGGTTGAAGCAGCCTCACTTGGCCCCAGTCAGACTGATTAGAGTCTGGTTGAAGCAGCCTCACCTGGCCCCAGTCATACTGATTAGAGTCTGGTTGAACCGACCTCACCTGGCCCCAGTCAGACTGATTAGAGTCTGGTTGAAGCAGCCTCACCTGGCCCCAGTCAGACTGATTAGAGTCTGGTTGAAGCAGCCTCACCTGGCCCCAGTCAGGCTGATTAGAGTCTGGTTGAAGCAGCCTCACTTGGCCCCAGTCAGACTGATTAGAGTCTGGTTGAAGCAGCCTCACCTGGCCCCAGTCAGACTGATTAGAGTCTGGTTGAAGCAGCCTCACTTGGCCCCAGTCAGACTGATTAGAGTCTGGTTGAAGCAGCCTCACCTGGCCCCAGTCAGACTGATTAGAGTCTGGTTGAAGCAGCCTCACCTGGCCCCAGTCAGACTGATTAGAGTCTGGTTGAAGCAGCCTCACCTGGCCCCAGTCAGACTGATTAGAGTCTGGTTGAAGCAGCCTCACCTGGCCCCAGTCAGACTGATTAGAGTCTGGTTGAAGCAGCCTCACCTGGCCCCCAGTCAGACTGATTAGAGTCTGGTTGAAGCAGCCTCACCTGGCCCCCAGTCAGACTGATTAGAGTCTGGTTGAAGCAGCCTCACCTGGCCCCAGTCAGACTGATTAGAGTCTGGTTGAAGCAGCCTCACCTGGCCCCAGTCAGACTGATTAGAGTCTGGTTGAAGCAGCCTCACCTGGCCCCAGTCAGACTGATTAGAGTCTGGTTGAAGCAGCCTCACCTGGCCCCAGTCAGACTGATTAGAGTCTGGTTGAAGCAGCCTCACCTGGCCCCAGTCAGACTGATTAGAGTCTGGTTGAAGCAGCCTCACCTGGCCCCAGTCAGACTGATTAGAGTCTGGTTGAAGCAGCCTCACCTGGCCCCAGTCAGACTGATTAGAGTCTGGTTGAAGCAGCCTCACCTGGCCCCAGTCAGACTGATTAGAGTCTGGTTGAAGCAGCCTCACCTGGCCCCAGTCAGACTGATTAGAGTCTGGTTGAAGCAGCCTCACCTGGCCCCCAGTCAGACTGATTAGAGTCTGGTTGAAGCAGCCTCACCTGGCCCCAGTCAGACTGATTAGAGTCTGGTTGAAGCAGCCTCACCTGGCCCCAGTCAGGCTGCAGGGTGAGGCTGCCCACCTGTGGGGAAGCAACAGGATTGGCTGGTCCTCTTCAGGTGGTTTTTCAGAAGAAAGTATTTTTGTGTGTGTGTGTGTGTGTGTTTTTAATGTTTATCTTCTCAGAAGGGCTAAGTCCCGGCCCTTGGGGAACCAATCAAGGCCTCCCAGAGCAGCAAGCAGTGGGAAGAGAGCAGCAGCAGCAGAGCTCTTAATGAAGGGATGAGGTTAGGTTGGTCCTCTAGAGCAGGGGTTCCCAACCTTTTTCACCCAGAGCCCCCCCAAATGACTCCTGTTGGAGTTTGCCTTTGCTTTTAAAAGTGCACATTCAAAAGAGGCCTCGGTGGCCTTCTGTACATCGCTGCCAGCCCTAACAAACTGTTGTTTCTTTATGAAAAAGTCCCGATCACGCCCGACCGTTTCTGGGTGCATGGTCTGTTGGTGTCTCTTCATTTTGCAGGGTTTCATGCTGTCGTTGGCTAGCTTCTCTCTGCATATCACACACTCTGGGCGGGTTTTGTCCGTTCCCTCCATGAAACCTAAGTTAAGATAGCTCTCTAGGTAGGTCCTCATTTTCTTTTTGATTGCAGATGAGCTGTCATCTCCTTTACGTTTTTCAGACATTTTTAGACAAAATATTCACCTTATGAAGTTGGTCGCTAGCTAGCAAGCACAGCAAACTGTTACTACCACGGAAGCTGACACAGTAACGTCAATGTTGGCGCGAATCGGAGGAGTATCAGATTAATTTGTAGAATTTTTATTAAAATTAATTAATCAATAAATTTCTATATTTTATTGTAATGTAGAGACAAGGCTTTTAGCGACAATCATGTATTGCGTTACAATTATATGTAAAAAAAAAAAAAAAAAAAAAAAAAATAAATAAATATATGATATTAGGCCTCAAATCATCTGAGGCCTGGCGCCCCCCCTGCGATATTTGGCGCCCCCCCAAGGGGGGCGCGCCCCCCAGGTTGGGAACCACTGCTCTAGAGAGGCTGCTCACACACCAATGGTAAATATAGGACCATTATCATGGGTGGTTTACAGGAACAGGATGCAGTATGGAATTAATACTTATTTAAAAGAGAACCGCTTATCCATCTTTGATGCATTCAAATGTTTCATTTTTGTTTTAAATGCAAATATACTGTATATCTTTGGCTTTTTTGTGGCTTTACAGACAGGATAGTGAAGAACAAACTTATAGTCAATAAGGCCGGTGTTTTTATATGTTCAAGTTTCTTTGTGGAGAACAGAACAGAAAAGAAAGAAGAATAAAAAACAGAAGAAATATAGAGGAACAAATGCAGATGCACACACATATACTGTATATATATATATATATATATATATATATACATACACTGTATATATATTTACACTGTATATATAAAACTGTCTTCCTCTCTAGACGTACATGCATACATGAATTTATGTATGCATACATGGATACTTAAATATTTCCCTGCGATGCCTTCATGCTACAGACACGCATGCGTTAGCCTGCCGTGCTGTGAAATACATTTTCACGCTTATTCCGGCACAAAAAAGTGAGAAAATTCAGGCTAGCTGTGTTGCGGCGGAGTGTTTCTCCCTCACACCGTGAGATGAATGAATGACATGCAAGAAACACGTATGTGTGTGTGTGTGTGTGTGATGTTGGCGTGATGAATCAATGATTGACTGGCGTACAGCAGCGCTCGCTCCCGGTGAGTCTTGGCATGTGTTTGCCCACACGCCTGACGGCTCGCTTCATTGATTTGATTTAAAATCCGTCACGCAGGCAACGGATTTTCTTTGGAGGTTGTTGCATTCTCTTCCCACCACCTCTCCCCCCCCCCCCCTCCTCACCCGAGAGCCTATCACAAAGTCTCATTTGACTCTTAATTAAAGCTGGACCACCCGTCAACACCCCCCCCCCCCCCCCCCCCACGGCACAATGTTCCCTCGTAAAATGAAAAAATAAAAAAAATGACTTTGCTGTAAAACTCTGGGCAAGGGAGGGAGGTATTACGCATGCACACACTTTCTCACTGTTGTGTCAAAACCGCCCACGATGGAAGACAGAGTGATCATAACAACGTCGAGTGAAGCATCCACTCACTGAGAAATGATCCTTTCAACTATATGAAATAACCCTTCCCTCCCCTCCTTTGCCAAACTCACGCCTGCTGTCTGTTCACAATGAATATTAACAGTGAATTATTTTAGCTTGATCCGCATGAAATCTCTTTTTCGCTTTTTTGGGACGTTCTGCCAGGACAGCCCAAGTACTGTAGAGACGTCCAAAGGCCTGCCCCTGGTGGTGATGCTGTGTTCGTCGTAGCAGAAGTTCTGATCGGGGCGAGCGATGGAGATGCTTAGCCCATTGCTAGCCTTGCCCTACCCCCCCCCCCCCATCCCCCCCACACACACACCCAGGCACATAGACAGACACACACACACACACACACACACACAGGCACATTCACAGACACACACACACACACACACCACCAGGTTCAGTATTATGCTGCTCAAAATATACACTAAAATATACACACATGTTATGTATGTTTGTGACATCGCTTCAGCAGAAATCACATGCACGCACTTGCACACACACAAACATACGCACTGACACACACACACATGACACATGACATCACAAAATGACTTTCTTCTATGTTCCATTCAAAAGATCAGAAACACAGTGACTCACACTCATGCTACTCAACGACAATCTGTTGGCATGCAATATCCGGCCTCTGAAGGAAAGGTACGTGTACACACACAAAAGTATTCGATAACACAGACACACAAAAAGTCTTGGAAAAAAACAGCAGCTGATTATAATATCCCTCACATGTGGGGAGACTTGGCCCTAACCTCACCTCCGTTCATATTCTTCTTGCAGTTATCTTTGCACCTGTGTGACGTCTAAATAATGTAAGAGATACACACAGATAAATCTCTGGAATAAGGTGTTTGCAATATGGATTTCCAACTGTTGACTAGTACCGAAAGGGGTGTCATAGTTGAGGGTAATTGTGCTATAGACTGAGCGTCTCCTGCAGTGGGGTCCCTCATCTCTCAAGCCGATGGACAGCAGGGAGGGTGCTTTGCTACACAAGGGAGGGTGAGGCCTGGTCAGATAGAACGTTGTCAAACCACTGATAAAAACTCATTTGACAATTCCCCCTTGTTGAAAGGTCTTCATTTTAGCTACCTTACTGTGCCTTTCTCTCTCTCTCTCTCTCTCTCTCTCTCTCTCTCTCTCTCTCTCTCTCTCTCTCTCTCTCTCTCTCTCTCTCTCTCTCTCCCTCCTGTGGGAGTGAATGGAAGAATAAATGGGTGCCAACACACACACACACACACACACACACACACACACACACACACACACACACACACACACACACACACACACACACACATCTACACAAATTCCAACAGCACACTAGACATGCACACATGCATACATATGCGTGCACACACACACACAGACACACACACACTGGTCTTACATTCAGAGATAGAGAGAGAGAGCGAGAGTTATTACTTCAGGGTTTCACTTTGGGAATTTGCATTTTTTGTTTCTCTCATACTCACTATTTCACAGTGGTGGGCCGTCAGGGCCAGCAAGGCCTTCTCTGCTGGCCTAAACATCATCAGAATATCAATTTAATTTTGATATATTTTTTCCACAAATATGTATTACATTTTTCCCCATAGTCTATTATCTTCATTCCATAGCTTTCCTCTTGGTTGCGCTGCTTCCAGCCTCAGATCGAGGTTTGGAGGGCTGGCCTTTATGTTAGAGCTTTTATCCAATCATATTTCAGCCATCATGTGTTGCCAAGGTCCATGAAATCTGCCCTTAGGCCTTCAGAATCAACAGTGCGGGCGCCTGGAGCTTAAAGTGAACGGAAACAAAACTGTGGCGTTAACCAATCAGATTTCGAGTTGGCGACACCAGGGCCAGCTAGCAGGGTAACAATAACGTCAGCACGTGCTCGTCTTTTGATTGGATACACGCTATTGAGAGGCGGAGCTACGCAGAGCTAGCAAACTGAACTTGAACGAGCTAATTTAAGTAGATTTCTACAAGCAGTTTTTTTGGAACTGAAACGTACAGATCAACTGTACAACAGTCATTGAAGTCTTCTTGAGGAAACAAAGCAGGATGGATTTTGTGTTCAAATAATATGTTGTTTTGGTGAGTACAAAGCATTTAATTTTTTTAGATATTTTTTAGATATTTTTGTCATTTTATTTTGTTAATATTAAATCAATATTAACAAATTAATATTTATGTAATTAAAATAACAAATATATAAAAAATCAATGTTTGATGCTTCTGCAAGAGATGTAGAGATATGTGTGGCATACTGGCTCAGCTGTGCAGTAAAAGTACTCTTGTTGAATTGTTTTGGTTTAACATTTATCAAAGTGGACATTCAAGGCTCGCACTTTCACCACTGTCGCAAATATATCCTCATGAACAAATGCTAATTATTTGTTTGTTTTCTTTTATTTTCAGTGAATAGTTTAGTGTCTTTATCGTCACGTTTGTTAAATTAAACTGCTTTGGGTGCGACGATGCACTGTTTAGTGAACAAACTTGTTAAAGCTCACATACTTTTGGTGGACTTAATAAAACTTTGTAGACTAATCCCTTAAAAGCGCCTTTTATTTTTAAGTTTTGACAGTATCCAAGCAATCTTAAAGCTGGTAGTTTAACACTCTTTATTGTAAATGCGGATTTATTGATTATAAATGCTTCGGAAATATTAATATAACTCTATTGTACTTGACTATGTTAAGGTGATGCAACGCCCGGTTATACTGCGTTTCTGTCTAAATGTATAGTTTCTAGAGCCACATGGCGTCATAATGAGGGTATTAAGAGGTGGAGTAATTCAGGTAGGCCTGTGTAGGACATCACTGAAGGCCGAGGTGTGAAATGCACGGCCCACCACTGCTATTTCACAGCGAGAACCTTGACTCCCTTGTCACAATGCACACCTACCGCTCACTGAACATGGCTGCTAGAAAAATCAAGCAGCCAAACACACACACACACACACACACACACACACACACACACACACACTGAGCCTAGAACTTTTTATTAGGTCAACCCCTTTTATAAGGATAGCCCAAACAAGGTAAAGAGCGCACTTCACATTTCCTGTTACAGGTCGCCTCATTAGGCGCACAACGTAAAATATCACATTGTACCGGCTTTCTAATTAAAGAAACACCTGGTTTCCCTCTCATGCCTATTCATGACTGAAATAGACATTTGCTAAAAAGAGCTGGGAGAACAAACAAAGTACAAATAATTGTGTTGTCCCTCAGGTGATTTCCATCGCCCTGCTTCAGGGCTCAGGCCGGGCTCTTTCTAAAACACTTTCATTGCTTCCTTCTTCTTCATACAAGCTAAGGAGAGATGTTGTCTTCTCTTGAGATGTGACCAAGGAAAGAGAGGGGGAGAGAGAGAGAGTGGGAAGGGGAAAAGAGAGAGAGAGTGGGGGAGAGAGAGAGGGAAGAGGAGAGAGGGGGAGAGGGAAAGAGAGAGAGAGAGAGAGAGAGAGAGAGAGAGAGAGAGAGAGAGAGAGAGAGAGAGAGAGAGAGAGAGAGAGAGAGAGAGAGAGAGAGAGAGAGAGAGAGAGAGAGAGAGAGAGAGAGAGAGAGAGAGAGAGAGAAAAAAATAAATAAGAGAGAGCGTGGAAGCCAGATGAATTAGGCACGACACTAGTCTATCTATCAAAGTGAAATCCATGCGGTGGATACAGTATTCTGAGGTCACTCATAGGGGAGCGATGCTTTTATCAGCGAAGTCGGTGTCACGGCGCCGGGGGAGTCGGTCGGGGAGTGAGATCACATGGTTCTGCAGACGTGTGGATCTCGGGCATCAAAGCAGCGCAGGACTGGAGCGAGGGCATACGAGGACTCGCTAATGTAACTCTTTTATATTGTAGCTACCATTTATTCCGTTGTCCGTTATTCCCTTTAAGCTAGTTTAAAGCTGTTTTAACGCTAGGCCATGGAACAAAAAAACTGGGTTAGAGTTATACAGCTTTTTGATGGTGAAAGGAATACTTTGCATCATTACAGTGTGGATACTATATGCTAATTAACTCAGTTCCCCTTCATTTTACCAGCATTCCATTTTGAATTTAGTTCGCCGGCAAAATTCCACATCGACCACAAAAGTTGTCATCTTTGCCGGCTCAAGGGCTGTTATTTTCTGGTCATGTAGCACCAGTTCTCTAGGGCTGTTGTTCCAACTGTTGTTCTCTGGTCATGTAGCACCAGTTCTCTAGGGCTGTTGTTCCAACTGTTGTTCTCTGGTCATGTAGCACCAGTTCTCTAGGGCTGTTGTTCAAACTGTTGTTCTCCGTTCATGTAGCACCAGTTCTCTAGGGCTGTTGTTCTAACTGTTGTTCTCTGGTCATGTAGCACCAGTTCTCTAGGGCTGTTGTTCTAACTGTTGTTCTCTGGTCATGTAGCACCAGTTCTCTAGGGCTGTTGTTCTCTGGTCATGTAGCACCAGTTCTCTAGGGCTGTTGTTCTCTGGTCATGTAGCACCAGTTCTCTAGGGCTGTTGTTCTAACTGTTGTTCTCTGGTCATGTAGCACCAGTTCTCTAGGGCTGTTGTTCTCTGGTCATGTAGCACCAGTTCTCTAGGGCTGTTGTTCTAACTGTTGTTCTCCATTCATGTAGCACCAGTTTCGGTTTTTGTAGTGTTTTTTTACTCAGACAGCACGGTTTTTTTCATGAAAAACTCTACTTTCCAAAATAAAAATATTTCTTTAATAATCGGGATTGTGAACTTGTAGCCATCGGTTAATTTGTCAAATAAACAACAAATGATTGAATAACAAATCTCCCTGCTTTCTTATCCCTTCATTCTGTTTTAAATTATCTCAGCCATGTTGTCGTGAAGGCAGATGTTGGCAGATTTATCCAATGAATATTCAGCGAGGGTCAATAAACCAACACAAACAACAGCGAACGGAGAGCCTGGAGAGCCTATAATTCACGTAATTAACGTATGTTATAATTGCTACCTGCCCACCGGGTTCCTACCTTGGCTGGGAATTGCAAGTGTTTACTTTGAGGTCCATCTGGCAAGGCCATCCATTCTAGTTAACACATCGCTCATTTCTGAGAATTCTAGAAATAAAATTCAATTTTGTTCTTAATTGATTTTCCTGGCTAAGGTTCTCTTGTACATACCATATAGAGACTCCATATAAAGATTATTTTTTAATCATTATTTACATAATGTTGTTATACGGTTACAATAGTGACTGCGTTATTGGAATATAACTCACTGATTCCATCCAAGGAACCCACAGTGGTGTCTGGAGGTGGACCTGCTGGCTGGTGGTCAGTGGTGGTTATTATCCACTGAGTAGCTATTATGGAGGAGAAGGAGCAGCAGAAGGCCACACTCAGAGTTTTGCTTCTGTGTGAAGCTTCAAGTGTGTACCGTGTCTGGAAGGTAAAGTCTAACCCACCTATCAAACAGACCAGGAAAGAAGAAGATTTGAAAGTAGGGAACAGGGAAGAGACGAGTGATTGATTTTTGTCTTCTGCTGCAGATCACAGCTCGAGGTTGAAAAGGCAAGAAAATATTGAGCATCTTTCAAAGGGTTATTTGTTTTGCTTTGAATGTCCAGCGGTGCTCACTAACACACTGGAACTGTAATGAAGGAGAAGGAAAGGTTGATGCAATCAAACGTTGCCTGTCAATACAAGTGGGGAAGGTAACTGAGCAGATCCTTGTCATTGTCATAATGGAAATAAAATGTGGAACAGCTTGATTGGGTTTAGTCATTATTGAGCCATTACTGTATGGCTCTGGCAAATCATGAAGTTATAAAATATTGTATATATTAATAACATTTCCACTTTTTTGAAAGCATAGTAGTAATTGTATAGTATAGTTATATATGTATATATGTGTATATACTGTCTATATACTGTCTATATACTGTCTATATACTGTATACATTTAGATAGATATTTAGATAGATGTATTTATGTACAGTAAATATGTATATATATACATACCAAATTGTATCTATATATATGCATATATATATTTATAGATATAACTTTTTATATGTTTATCTCAGCTAGGCGTAGTGCATATTCTTTAGGTAATAGATTGGATTAGGATAGTTCGTCAAAAAACACAAATTTCCTGTGTTTCAGGTACAATCAGGACCTTTTGGGCAGTGTTGCCTGGTACAACTAAAAGTCCCACTGCCTCCGGAGCACCGGACACTGGGTCGGACATGGGTCTTGTCACCAGAGAGAGACGTGCAAATGCTCTCCAGAGCTATTGGAAATTGAAAAAAATTGATGAATCTTTATTGCTCACATACATGTAAACACACACAGTGAAATGTGTTACTCTGCACTTAACCCATCCTAGTATTAGGAGCAGTGGGTAGCTATTAGCTGCCTGGGGTATACTGTGTAGGGGTATGGTGCCTTGCACAAGGGCACTTTAGCAGTGCCCAGGAGGCAAACTTGCCCCTATTTCCAAGTACGAGTTCTCACTCCAAACTTTCAGGGCCTTGAACCCATTGAGCCCATCCGGTTCCCAAGCCAAGTTCCAACAGACTGAGCTACTGCCATCCCCCAAACCCAGGAGACCACCGGAGAGAGGGGAGCTACTGCCATCACCCAAACTCAGGAGACCACCGGAGAGAGGGGAGCTACTGCCATCCCCCAAACTCAGGAGACCACCGGAGAGAGGGGAGCTACTGCCATCCCCCAAACTCAGGAGACCACCGGAGAGAGGGGAGCTACGTGCTCGCCACACCAAAACACGTTTTCAGTGGTTGCACAATTAATTACAACACACAAATGAATGTAAATACTGTAGGCAAATAATGAAATTATTTGTAGCCAGATCATTTAAATATATAAATATAAATATATATACACTGCATAGCAACCGCCTCCCGCTATGTGGAGGCAGCCATGCGGACCTATTTTATTGATGACATTATTATTTATTGATATAAACTATTTAAATTGGAGTGTGTCTATGACATTCATATTGCCATACGTGTTGACTGCTTTAGGGTAAGCAGGTATGGCAATATGCTCAACTTAGCTTAGCTGTGATGTAATAACCATATAGCACGGCCTCATCTCTCTTGAGATGTGACCAGGCTGAAAACTTATCTCTTCAGGAGTGTGGACGTGTGGCAGAGAAGTGGACAGGATCCCATTGACCTACAGATCCTAAAAAGAAAGTGGAGCTGGATAGGACACACTCTCAGGAAATCAGCCAACAACATCACCCTACAAGCCCTAAAGTGGAACCCACAAGGAAAGAGAAAAAGAGGTCGCCCCAAGAACAGTTGGAGGAGGGATGTCCAGGCAGAGATGTCTTTGAGTGGGCAAAACTGGGGAGACCTTGAAAAACTTGCCCCCAACCGAGTGAGATGGAAGACATTTGTCAATGGCCTATGCTCCCTGGAAACTGGTCTTTTATTATTTTATGTAGAGGGCCAATAAAGATTATTACACATGTAAATGTCTCACACAATTGGGTAAGGCTATTTAAAAATGGTAATTTTGAAATGTTCTAGAGAGGCACGCATTCTGTTATGAATTGATTTTGCTCGCCCTGTCTTTCTAAATTGATTTCTCTTTGGAGGCATGATGATCGGAGATTGTAGATGTGTACAGCTCGGAGCCCTGAACTTGAATGAGGACTGGCTACAACGCACTCGGTATTCATAGTGCAGTAAATATTGCTCACACGCACTAGGGACGAGATGAGACACGCACTAGGGACGAGATGAGACACGCACTAGGGACGAGATGAGACACGCACTAGGGACGAGATGAGACACGCACTAGGGACGAGATGAGACACGCACTAGGGACGAGATGAGACACGCACTAGGGACGAGATGAGACACGCACTAGGGACGAGATGAGACACGACTAGGGACGAGATGAGACACGCACTAGGGACGAGATGAGACACGCACTAGGGACGAGATGAGACACGTACTAGGGACGAGATGAGACACGCACTAGGGACGAGATGAGACACGCACTAGGGACGAGATGAGGACGTAGTGCAAACGAGTTGCTCGGTTTAAGAATAAGTTAGAACTGGTTTGGACGTGTTGTGAACGAGGTAGAACCATGTTGAACTTATTGAGCTTGGGTTGAGAACGGCTACGGACGGGCTCGAACTGCTTCGAAACGTTGTCGGCATGAGGTGAACGGGAACTTTTACACACTCTGAACTGGACTACAAATGGACTGCAGACTGGCTAAAAACGAGATAAGTACGAGATAGACATATTGAGGACTGCGCATTATACCGCAATCACGGCCGGTTCTAGTCTTTTTATTAGAACAGGGTAGAACGGGATAGAACTACTTTGGTGTGTGAAATGTAATGTAATGTGACCAAGGAGAGAGAGAGAGAGAGAGAGAGAGAGAGAGAGAGAGAGAGAGAGAGAGAGAGAGAGAGAGAGAGAGAGAGAGAGAGAGAGATACAGAAGAAGAATTTCTTAACTTTGGCAGCACAACCATTTATATTTGTCTAGTTTATATGTCAAAAGCTACTAACAATTTCTAATGTGTGTGCTCGAGGGCCATGTGTAGTGCCAGGGAGATGGCATCGTCCACAGACCTATTTGGTCTGTATGCTAACTGAAGTGGGACCAGGGAGTCGGGGGTTGGTAAAGTTGATGTGTGACATGACCAGTAGTTTTCCAGGCACTTCATGGTGATGGGTGTTAATGTGCCTGGACAGGAGCACCTAGACAGGTGCATTTAACACCATCATTACCTTCAAGCTGGTCCTGAAACTGAGGGACATAATGTTTATTCTAAAGGTCAATTGCATCAATCTGGTAGAGGTTGCTATACTAATAAATGTGAATATAATTTACTACATCCTCTGAGGCATTTCATTTTTTGTTGTAATATAGTGTTTAAACTCACTTTCTTTCTCTCTCTCTCTCTCTCTCTCTCTCTCTCTCTCTCTCTCTCTCTCTCTCTCTCTCTCTCTCTCTCTCTCTCTCTCTCTCTCTCTCTCTCCCTCTCTCTCTCTCTCTCTCTCTTTCTCTTCCCCATCTCTCTCTCTGTTTCTTCCCCATCTATCTCTGGTACAGGTCCCCCACTCATAATGTTTTCATGAAATCCTCACTGAAGTTGGGAGGAGAATAACAAAATAAAAAACACAGCAGCAGAACTGAAACCGAAGCGTGTCTTTCACCACGGAGCCAGTGGTGTTTCTCCATCAGAGATCTACCTCCTCGGTGAACCAGACAGATACAACCAAGCCAGGAGATAGCGATCCCAGGCATTACTTATGAATCTCTCAAGGACTTCTGTCATGGCCATACACACACACACACACACACACACACACACACACACACACACACACACACACACACACACAGAACCACACACGCGGGTTTGCTTTGATTTGTTAAGGCGAGGAGGGGAAGAGAGAAATCGGTAATCGAATCGGTAATGCATGGATATTTTTGTAGGCAAGCACACACACACACACACACACACACACACACACACACACACACACACACACACACACACAACACACACACACACACACACACACACACACACGCACACACACACACACGTACACACACACGCACAAGCACACACACACACACACACACACACACACACACACACACAAGCCTGTGTTAATTTGTATCTATTTATTGTTGTTTACCTCTGTAAACTATTTCAGCAAATGATTTTCTTGTGTTTTATTACAATTTATTTTCTGCTTTATTTCTATATGAGCACTCCCAGGGGCGGACTCGGCCAGTCGGCAAAACACGGGGTACACCAAATGGGTAAACCATGAGAGAAAACAACACAGGGCAGCCAAAGTCCCTCAGAACAGTAGACCCCCCTGTCTGCTTGTAACCGGATGGTATGACCTCTGTCTGTCATCAAACATTGGTCGCGAGTATGCTCATACACGTCCTGTTCAGTCAGTATGACGAAAAAATTAAGAGAGAGTAAGAAAAAGTTGGAGCAGAGAGGACCACGTTTAAAAGAGAAAAGCTGTGAGTTAAAGTGTGGCTAAGTGCTGTAGAAATGACTGAATATCTCCAGGAGCCAGGGGACGTGGTGGGTGGTCAGTGTCCTCCAGGTACTCTGCTCCCAGAGCTCCAGGTGGTGATGAACACACGTCCACTCACAGCTCTGAGCAAACAGCAGGTGCTAAACAAACATTCCAAAAGTGCCCGCAATTCTGTTTAGAAAAGTCATTCCTGTTGCCTTAATTATGGAAGTGTAGAGACACTTTTTTTTAATTTTGTACTAAAAGCTTAGTAGATTAAGGTTACATGTTACTGGCATAAACAGAAAACATATTTACACACACACACACACACACACACACACACACACACACATACACACAACACACACACACACACACACACACACACACACACACACACACACACACACACACACACACACACACACACACACACACACACACACACACACACACACACACACACACACATACACACACACACTCACACACAGAACCACACACGCGGGTTTGCTTTGATTTGTTAAGGCGTGGATATTTTTGTAGACAAGCGCACACACACACAAGTCAAGTCAAGTTTATTGTCACTTCACAGTTTACACAAGTATAAAGCAGTGAGTGAAAATATTATGTGCAATACCCGACGACTGACAGCAGTTAAAAATAAGATTAAATAGAATTAAAACAGAAAAGAATAAAATAAGTTAAACAATTTAAATAAAAATACAATTTATAAAATGCAATATATCGGCACAGAAAAACAGCAATATGTATAAATAAATCAATGTAATAAAATAAACATTGTTATATGCTATATGCTCTTGTTCAGCAGCCTGATGGCCTGACTGTGGAAGCTATCTCTTAGTCTATGGTTGTGTATATCCAGGAGGGAGGGGAGCTCACCTCCAACGATATACTGGGCCATCCGCACCACCCTTTGAAGCGCTCTGCGCTCGAGTGCGGTGCAGTTCCCGTACCAGGCGGTGATACACCCTGTAAGAACACTCTCGATGGTATACAATGTTCTCAGGATGCGGGGGCCCATGCTGAATTTCCTCAGACGCCTGAGGAAATACAGGCGTTGTTGGGCCCTTTTCACCACATGTGTGGTATGCCTGGACCATGTGAGGTCCTCGGAGATGTGCACGCCGAGGAACATGAAGCTGCTGACCCTCTCTACTGCAACACCGGCGATGGAGATAGGGCTGTGCTCTCCTCTCTGCTTCCTGAAGTCCACGATCAGCTCCTTGGTCTTCTTGACGTTGAGGGCGAGGCTGTTCTCCTGGCACCACTGCTCTAGCGATCCGACCTCCTCCCTGTAGGCTGTCTCGTCGTGGCCGGCGATCAGGCCCATCACTGTCGTGTCGTCAGCAAACTTGATGATGAAGTTAGAGCTGTGCATAGCCATGCAGTCGTGGGTGTAGAGGAGAGGGCTCAGCACGCATCCTTGGGGGGCTCCCCTGTTGAGGGTCAGTGGCTCTGAGGTGGTGCTGACCATCCTCACCACCTGGCGGCAGTCCGACAGGAGGTCCAGTATCCAGCTGCACGTGGATGGGGGCACGCCTAGACCTCTAAGCTTGGTGTTGAGCTTGGCAGGAACTATTGTGTTGAACGCTGAGCTGTAGTCCACAAACAGCATTCGCACATAACAGTTCTTTCCCTCCAGGTGGGAAAGGGCAGTGTGGAGGGCCATGGCAATTGACAGGGGGAGGTTGAAGATGTCTGCAAAGACTCCTGCCAACTGGTCTGCACATGCTCTGAGGACGCGGCCCGGGATGTCGTCGGGGCCTGCTGCCTTACAGATGTTCAACCGCTTGAAGGTGCGGCGCACATCCCCCTCCGAGATGTTCAGCAGGCTGGTCTCGGCGGGCTGCCGTTCACGTCGAACCAAGCAAAAAAAGTATTTAGCTCTCCTGGGAGGGAGGTAGAGGAGTTTTCTACACAACTGGTTCTCCCTCTGAAGTTCGTTATCGTCTGTAGCCCCTGCCACATACCCCTCGCGTCGTGGCTCTTGAATTTCTCCTCCACTCTGTCCTTATATTTACGGAGGTCGTAACGGGCTCTCGTATATTCCTCCATATTCCCGGAGCCAAAGGCGGCGTTACACGCGTGTAGGGCAGCGCGAACATCGCCGTTAATCCACGGTTTCTGGTTGGGGTATATCCAAACCGACTTGGTCGGAATAACGTCATCTATGCACTTCTTGATGAACCCGGTGACCGAGGACGCATTCTCGTTGATGTTATTGTCCGAGGCAACGCGGAACACACACACACAGACACAAACACACACACAAACACACATACACACACACACACACACACACACACACACACAAGCCTGTGTTTGTTAATTTGTATCTGTTTATTGTTTTTTACCTCTGTAAACAATTTCAGCAAATGATTTGCTTGTGTTTTATTACAATTTATTTTGTGCTTTGTGTGTCTTGTTGTGCTGCTGTCTGCTTGTAACCGGATGGTATGACCTCTGTCTGTCATCACACATTGGTCGCGAGTATGCTCATACACGTCCTGTTCAGTCAGTATGATGAAAAAATGAAGAGAGAGTAAGAAAAAGTTGGAGCAGAGAGGACCACGTTTAAAAGAGAAAAGAGTTCAAGTGTGGCTAAGTGCTGCACTGTAAACCCGAATGTTCAAAGTAATCAAATAGATTAAGTAGTGTGTACTCAAAGTTTCAAAAAAGTTCTACGAACTCAAAAATGTTGAGTTTGTGTGACTTGTCGTCCTTTTTTGAGTAACTGCAACTTAACTTGATTGATTAACTTGATTGACTTGAACTATTTGTGTATTAAGTAAGCATAACTTAAAAGCATAACTTAAGCACGAGAATTAAATGATAATTATAATAATATAATAATATATAATAATAAAAAAATAAAATAAAATAATTTAAATAATTAAGTAATTACATATTCAAAATGATAAATTCCACTGATTTCTATTGTTTCAACATTACTGCATGTGTCTGATGTCAGTAACATTATAGTGGGTATTGGGGAGGACTTTAAAGGACTGTATATGATGACTCTGTACATAGCGCGCACTCGCAATCGTGTCGGTCAGAACACAAGACAAGAGGTACGATCTTTGGTCTTTAATCCACAGGCATGGGTTCTTCTGGCATTTATCTGGGGTTGGGTGTGTGGTATATACTCATGGAAGCAGTGATTCCTGTGGAATTGATCTCATGGGTGTCAGACGGGGGGGGGATTCAGGTCGCGATGGCCAGCGGTGGGGGTGGGGGGGAGGGTGGCGGCGGGACTTCAGGTCTGAACGGGGGGGCGTTAACGGCAACGCGTTAGTAACGCATTAACCTTGACAGCCCTATTCTTTATTATCAAATGTATGGTGTGGCGGCAAGGTTTTAGCCGTGGAAACCTTACCAGCGGAAACGCTGCATGAACGCACACATTGGTCTAGTCGCCACCCTTGAGGGTCAGACGATGTTTCAGCAACACCCCCCTCCCCCCTCTATGAACTGTTTCAGCAACACGCCCCTCCCCCCTCCATGAACTGTTTCAGCAACACGCCCCTCCCCCCTCTCCCCTTGATGGGCGGTTTCAACCCACCCCCCACCCCCATTTGATTCGCTCCACCCCCCTCTCCCACTCCACCGCGATCATTTGCTCTCCTCCCCCCAACCGCGTTGAAGAACTCCAAGATCTTGTCCAAAGTGCATGGTAAGTTACTTAAAGTATTAATTAATAGATACATCACATACATTATACCAATTATAGTTAGTTATTTCTGCTCATTTAATCTACCTGACTTAAACATATAATTTCGCTCAATTGTTCTCGCTAGTCTCGCATGTTGGTGTAGTGCAGAGCACATGTGTGAGGCTCATGTAACGTTGCACTATTCAGCAGGAAGCAGGAATGCTTGAAACCTACTCTTTTTCTTATCTTTATGCACCACGGAGATATATTGCTGTCTTCAACAATTGTACTCTTTGTAAGTCGCTTTGGATAAAAGCGTCTGACAAATGCCCTAAATGTAATGTAAATGTATTCAGGTTATGGGAAAATGAATCTTGTTTTTAAGAGCTAACTCTGGTTACTAACTTTTACTATCTAAACCAAACCGAAGCCCAAAACGGTGTTAAAATTTCGAGCACGTGGTTTCCTTCCATTCATGGTGGTTAGAACACGTGTAAGGGATAACTTATGGCTAGCTGGTCATTAGCTAGCCAGCTGGCTTTTACAGCCTGGGTTTCCGACCGCACAGCAGTATTGTGTATTCTGTATTCCATGGTCATGTTTTTGTAAGATAATAGTAATGAACTTTTTGTTATATTGAGTTGTAAGTAATTCTGGTTTGAATGTTGTTGATGGAGGTCTAAACTTTGTCATTTTTTTTTCCTTTCAGGTGGCTTGTTCCGATATGGTCTGGCAGTGTAAGTTGTGCGCTCCTTCTTTCACTTCCAGAATACAGTTATTTAAACACTACAGACTGCAGCACAGCCCTCTTCCATGCAGACCACATTTGCCCTGCGCGGACAGACCATAGTAAACTCCTGCCCACCAGTGAACGAGCTCATGGACCTGGCCTGCTCTTAAAATAGAGTCTGTGGTAATATGGATATTTTTTTCCTGTGTTAACATATTGCACATTCTGTGTGGTTTAAAGTGAAAGTTGTGGTTCTTACTCATTTGGCAGCTATTTGCTGCGTTATAGAAGTTTAAGAGATCCTCCAAGTTGAACTGACTAATTGATGTTGATGTATTGTCCTGATGCTGTTTTTAAATGTAGGTGTATGCAGAGTTCCAGATGGTTACAAACCGGAACCTGCCCAACACCTTCTACGCAGAGCTTGACCGCCATATTCGTAGACTGATGACGTTATTTCGACAGAAGGCGACCAAAACTGGGACCACAGCAGTTGCGTTGGCAGACATTTTACGAATCCACGATGAACAGGTGAATAGATTATTATACATGTCGTAGGTTGAACCTCTAACATTGGACAGCTTCAATGATTCAAATGAGCTTTTACATTTTACAATTAGTCCACTTTGTGTTTGCTATTTGTCTGATTGCATTAAAGATGTGTAGAGGTTATTTGTGGACATATGTTCTGATTGGACTGTTTAAAATCAACATTGTTCAGTAAACTTTTCAGTATATACACTTCAGTTTTTATCTTAATAGGAAATCCATGACATCCACACCAGGCGCACCACTGTTCTCCATGCACTTCCTGTGTATCTGAACGAGGAAGTCTCTGGATTTTTCAGAACCTGCACAGTGAGTCTCCTTAAATAATGAACAGTACCACTGTATATTAAGTGAACAGTTAATCAAAATACTAACATGTTTTAGGACTTACCCTTGTTTAGTCTATCCATACAGTTTGTGTGATTTGGAGAGGTATGGTCTGTTTTATTTCACCCTACTACAAATGAACTGGCTTGGTGTTTTGTTCAAAGTGATAAGAAGTTTAGTAAAACATTTTCCTGTATGTGTTCTTGAGCTTAGTATCAGTCTATCTCCCGCCACTTAGATTCTCTGGTAACTTGGCTGATTCCTGTGTCCAGAACACGCATCTTCTGTTTTTACGTACAACTTACAAACATAACTCCATATACTTAGCTTTGTGCTGCACCAGCAGTACTTAAATGATAAGGAGAGATGATTTGTCAACAACAATAACCAAAAAAAACGTTATAAATTAAGTACTATTTTGTGTTCTATTTAACTCTTATATTAGTAGAAACCATGGATTAGTTTGTGATTAGTATGTCTCTTTCATTCATTCAGGAGCCTGATGAGCCAGAGCTTGACGATGTTGCAGTGGCCCTCCTTACTGTCATCAGTGACCATGACACAAGTCCAGTTCACTACCAGCCTGTGAAAATCTCTGTCGTCCTCGAGAGTGACATCGTGATCAGCCTCCCCAGATTTGGTGATGCCTTCCTGGTCATGTTTGGACTGATTTATGCACTACACCTCAGCTATCCTAAAGCGCTGACCAACACTTTTTAATTCGTTCAGAAGATTGTACTTGGTCTAGAAGCTGGTAAACTGTCGCCCAGGTTGCAGACACTCAAGAATGACTTGATGATAAATGTGTAGAAAGGATGTGGGGTGAGGTATTATTATTGTGAATCAAAGTTATTTCCCTTTGTCACAATAATGCCTTAAGAAGTAAGCAAAGAACTTTGATTCAGAAGGCCTTCAATAATACCTCACTGAGGTATCCTTCTTTCTACACATTTATCAATAGGCCTACTACACAATGTGCACTGTTCATTTTTTCTATTTTCTATTTTTCTATTTGTTTTTATTTTATTTGCCATATTTAACTGTTGTAAAGTTGTTTAATTATAGTGATTCTATTGTATTTATGTTTGACTTGTGTACATAAAACTATTTTTTATTAAGTTCAAATAATGTGGTTGTGTACTTATTTTTTTAAGTTCTGTTAACTTATTCCCACGGATAGAAAACTGAAAACTTTAAGTCGTAGTAACTGAAAATAATCAAGTAGCACCTAATCAAAACTTTTGAGTTCTGAAAACTGACAACTTTAAGTCATAGTAACTTAAATTAGTTAAGTAGCACCTAATCAAAACTTTTGAGTTCTGAAAACTGACAACTTTAAGTCATAGTAACTTAAATTAGTCAAGTAGCACCTAATCAAAACTTTTGAGTTCTGAAAACTGACAACTTTAAGTCATAGTAACTTAAATTAGTTAAGTAGCACCTAATCAAAGTTTGATCGAGACTCAAACTTGAGTTCTCAGAACTCAAAACTTTTGAGTACTGAGAACTTGAGATTTTTGAGTTGATAAACTCAAAAATGTTGAGTTCTGCTAACTTATTCGGGTTTACAGTTTGTAGAAATGACGAACGATGAACACACGTCCACTCACAGCTCTGAGCAAACAGCAGGTGCAAAACAAACATTCCAAAAGTGCCCGCAATTCTGTTTAGAAAAGTAATTCCTGTTGCCTTAATTCTGGAAGTGTAGAGACACTTTTTTTAAATTTTGTACTAAAAGCTCAAGATTAAGGTTACATGTTACTGGCATAAACAGTAAACAGAAAACATATTTCCACACACACACTGTAAACCCAGAACTCAACGTTGAGCAATCAATGCCAATTTTTGAGTGATTTGAGTGACAGAGCGGTGATTCTCCATGTCGTCTTGTAGAAGCAGCTCCTTGCGCTGGCAGACGCACACGCACTCCGCCGTGAACTTCCCCAGCTGGCTGCTCCCGCCATCATTTAGTCGTCCAATGAAATCCATTCTACTGCTCCGTGAGTTGAGGTTTGAAATTCACAGGTGTTTATTTTTTTAATATTTTTATAAGCAGCTGAGAATCTGACTGTCCATTTGGAGGACAAAGATACCTTGCTGCCAATAACTTGAAAGTTTATTAGAAGTCATAATAATCTCCGGGAGCAATCACCTTATTGTGGTGGAGAGGTTTGGGTGTCCCTGTGAACCTGAGAGCTGTGTTGTCTGGATCCGAGTGCTCCTGGTAGGGTCTCCATGGCAGCGAGTCTCAGGTAAGGGACAAGACTAAGAATAGTTCAAAGGCTTCAATGGATAAAGAACAAACAAGTGATGTTACCCTGCCCGGAGAAAGCCCAGGGCCCCGTTCCGGAGCCAGGCCCGGAGGGAGGGCCCGTCAGAGAGTGCCTGGTGGCCAGGTTAGCCATGGAGCACGGTCGGGAGCATTGCCCGAACAAGCAGAGTGGACACTTATCCATCTTGCCGACCCACCATCTACGGGAAGAACCGCTGGGGTCAGGTTCACTGCCAGTTAGGTGGCAGTGAAGGCAGGGGGCCTCGACGGACCAATCCCAGCCAACAGAGACTGGCTTTGGGGACTTGGAATGTCACCTCTCAGGGGGGGAAGGAGCCTGAGCTTGTGCGGGAAGTGGAGCGCTACCAGTTAGATCTGGTGGGGCTTACCTATTACCTATGCGCGAAACACCAGTTTGGAGTATTCAGCCTTCTTGGACACCCTGGATGGACTCCATCCAGGGTGTCCAAGAAGGGGCACGGGGCTCCTATACGGGACTCCATAGTGCTTCTGGGAGACTTCAACGCACACATGGGCAAAATGGGGAAACTTGGAGGGGCGTGATGGGGACGAACGGCCTACCTGATCTGAACCAGAGTTGTGTTTTGTTATTGAACTTCTCTGCTAGTCATGGATTGGCCATAACATGTTCAAACATAAGGATGCTCATAAGTGAACATGGTACCAGAGTACCTGAGGCCCAAGGTCAATCATCCATTTTGTTACTGGAGGAATGTTTAACACTCAAATGTTTTAAAATCCATTGGCTGTTTGCTACTGAGTTCTTTTATCAGGGAGATATTAAAATAGTTAATATGTAATGCAATTTTCATTGGTGACCCACTATAGGTTTACTTGCCTCCTGATATATATCAGAGGCCTAGGCCTACTCAGTTCTTTTTAGAGTTAGGATAAGGGTTTAATTTTAACATAATTATACAGTATTTATAATTATTATTTTCGGTAAAGTATAACATATGACTTTTTTAAATGTAATATGGTTTCTTTCTTCATATAAATAAAATCAACCTGACAAAAACAATGATCACGGTTATATTGTAATTTTATCTGCATTGTATTACTTTTTTCGATTACAGTTTTTCTTTGTTTAAACTACAGTCATCCAGACATTTACAAAGAAATATGATTAATTTAACATATTTTTACATTAAAATGAACAGTGGGGCCGTTGTTCAGTATTTAACAAAACATTAATGTGAATTTAACAAAACTTCGATGTTTTTCTATTTACATGTTTTTGATGTCATGATTTTACAGCACTTTACTGTTCATTTCACTGCTGAATCCAGCTCACTCGCTGTCTTTTGCATTATCCATTTGTCGGCAGTAAACGTCTCGCAGTATCTTCAACTGAATGTGAACACATAATTAAACTTTTGATCGAAGCTAACAAAACAACACACATCCAATTTTTTGTGTCTCTACACCCAGTCTTTTAAACACTTGTTTTTCTCTAAAAGGGTACGGTCGAATTAATCGACAAATAAATACAACTTAATCCATGTCTGGGGCTCTGCCCGGCCCGAAGTATTGCTGCATTTTTTTTAAAGCAATTTCTACCTCGACACAGAGGCCATCAAACACACACGCGCCATCTAACACACACGCCATCTAACACACACGCCATCTAACACACACGCCATCTAACACACACGCGCCATCTAACACACACGCGCCATCTAACACACACGCGCCATCTAACACACGCACACACATTCTGACTGTGCACCATATGCACCTTTGCTCTTCAACTCTGTAATTGGCACTATGGAGAGGCAGTGGGAGGATGGAGAGAGAGGAGGCAGAGTGGTGCACTACACCAGGGTCCTGGCTTCACTAACCCCCCCACTCCCTCCCTCCCTCCTCCACGCCTCAGGTCACAAATGTCCCAGAACACAGACTACTGTCATCCTGGGCTTCTTCTCTCTCTAAATGTTGTGTGGATGTGTGTGTGTGTGTGTGTGTGGTGTGTGTGTGTGTGTGTGTGTGTGTAATTTTCATCTTGGTTTGAGTGTGTGTGCATTTGTGTGTGTGAATCTGTGTACACGTGGGTGTGTCAGTGTGTGTGTGTGTATGGCCATGGCACCCCTTTTGCCCAATGCTAGTGACACATGGTCAAACTCTTGCCATCAATAAATATAAACTTAGAACCCCCCTACCCCCTCCCGCCCTTTCGAGAAATTGGTAACCATTTTCTCCATTAAAAATATTGAAAAACAATAATAATAAACGGTTGCCAGTTAAAATGCTCTGTCCTCAAACCTTAAGGACATCAGAACAGCCTGAGCTATAAATTCAAATCCTCGTTTCTCAGCGGTTGTGGGAGGAGGATGGGAGGGAGGGGGGGGGGGAGGGAGAGATGTCATATCTTTGGGAACGCTCTCGCAAACAATCTGTCATTGTTATTCATAAAATGTTTGAAGGAGGGATCGTTGTGTGTGTGTGTGTGTCGGGGTGCACACCAAGAAGTGTTAAGTGACTGACAGTTTAATATCACCCCCCCGCCTCGGGGGGTGATATTGGAGAGAAAGGAAGAGAGAGGAAGGTGTTCCCACCTTCTGCTGGAGCGTGAGCCACCCACATATCACCTAGGAACGCTTGGCCGTCGTTGAAATTTTGATTCCCTCCGATCATAGCGGTTTGCTGTCTGTCGCGAAAGCCAAACCGCAGGCTACACCGCTAAACAACTTTAACATGGGCGCAGAAGTGAATCTGTCTGTTCATCTTCTGGACCAAATGGCTTCTTCTTCTTCTGCTGCTGTTGTTGTTGTTGTTGTCGTCCCTACTTAGATTTTTTCATTAGCCACTGGTGGATATGAGTCAAAGTTATCACTTCATAATGTTGTGCTACTCATGGGAATCCATCTGCTGGTGGATGTTGGAATTGTATTCACTCATCTGAATAACGAGACAACCGGCTTTTATTGTCGTCCAATTTTCAAACCAAACACTTGTCAAAACATACCACCACCCCCGTGAACTTTCAACTTTGTCATCCCTCGCTGTGAGCCAGCTGGCCGGCGGCAGGGGTGGCATAACCACTGATTTGATGCCTGACGACATAATTGGACTAGACAGGATGTCAGCATTTTGTGTTGCGTTGCGGCTGAATACGTTAACCTGGATTGGGAGAGAGAGAGAGAGAGAGAGAGAGAGAGAGAGAGAGAGAGAGAGAGAGAGAGAGAGAGAGAGAGAGAGAGAGAGAGAGAGAGAGAGAGAGAGTCTTCAGTGTATTCATCCAGGAAGCCTTATCTCAATATTTATTCTGTCTCCAAAAGTAACAACTTTATTGTTTTGTTTCAGAGGTCTTGTGTTTTTTACGTGTCTTAGCGGCGCTCCTGATCAGCATTCCGATAAAGCCAGCGTTTGAACCACCAAGGGCAAATAGCTGCCGGGGGTACGATAGCCGCCTGTTTATTGGGCCGGGTGTGAGTTATGCGCAGGGGGGATGCTTTATAAACGTCACCTTAAAGCTGCCACGGCCTCAACTTCTTGGAGACGGATGGGAGATGGAGACACTCTTTACTTAGCCTTCTGCAAAGTGCCGCTAGTTCGGAATCTAATTAGAACTTCTGTGTGTGTGTGAGTGTGTGTGTGGGGGTTGTTAATTTATGCCTGCAAGGATATCATTGTGTTTTAGTTGGATTTTAGCCACTAAGGTCCAGCCGCTGAAAGCCATGCATAGGCCACAACATGCAGAATACTGAAAGTTCATTTTCCTTGGAATTACTGAAGTATTTATATGTATCCGTTCAGCCCGGACATGTTACCGTTTCTTTCTATCTTCTCTGCAAACCATTTAACCGTGAAAAAAATGATTGCTCTTTTCCTTCCCACTTGTGGTGTGTGTGAGTGTGTGTGTGTGTGTGTGTGTGTGTGTGTGTGTGTGTGTGTGTGTGTGTGTGTGTGTGTGTGTGTGTGTGTGTGTGTGTGTGTGTTTCTTCCGAAAGCTCTCCAGCCCTGACCATTGCTATCCTCCTGATCTAAGCGGTTATAGTTTGACTGATCCAGGAATTACTGTAAAGCTCATTGTTCTGTTGCACTCCCAGCGAGGTCTGTTGCCATGGGGATGAGCTCGTCAGCAGAAATGCTAATTATATCCAAGCGTAGCTGAGCTACAGGAATCCTTGACTTCATCCTTCAGTACCCATCACGTAGCACCATGTCCAGCACTACAATGTGGAAGGTTGATGCGATACAGCAGGTAAACATCGAGGTCTCCCATGTTTTTTTTTATCTTAAACATGGGCACGATCATCATTCTTTACCGTGAATGGCTCATAAAATGCGCTTTTTTGTGTCCTTTTCATCTCATGCTTCGCTTTCCCTGCTTCGACAAACAGATAACATAACATATTGAAAGAAAAAAATCGTTGAGTCCTCGCAAAATATTCAGGGTGCCGCTAGTCATCCTGGAGAGCGTTTCAGATGTTAGCGACGCCAAACTCTCACTTCATCAAAGCGGTGGCTGCTTGCCAGCGGGGTTCAGGTGTTTTTAAATACAGACTCGTCCATTTCACCTTCCTGGATATCAGATACCTCGATGGAATCAAAACGCAAATTTTACATGAACAACACACAGCGACTCTGTCATAATGATTCAGGTCATTGCTTCTATGTACGTTTGTGTGTTTGTCTGTTTTTCTATCCAGTGTTGTCCATCTGGTGCATGTGAAGGGTCTCCTTAATGCCTTAAATTACATTTAAATGATTGAATCCTCTTTATTGTTCACATGCATGTAGACACACACTCAAATTAGGTTATCTGCATTTAACCCATCCTAGTATTAGAAGCAGTGGACAGCTATTGTATATACAGTGCCCAGAGAGCAGTGTAGGGGTCTGGTACCTTGCTCAAGGGCTCCTCAGCATTGCTCAGGTGTTTCGTGGACTTGAACCGGCGACCTCCCGGTTTCCAAGCCAAAACCCTACAGACTGAGCAACCCGGCCGCCCACAAATACGTGCGGAACACCTACACACACACACACACACACACACACACACCTTTGACCCCACCTCCTATTCCACTTCTTATCTCAACTCGATGCCTGCACACTATCCCTAAGCAGCCGTGAACAGATTAAATCAACCAATTATATTAAGTTGATTTAATATGCCTGGGAGAGAGCCTTGAGGGGATTCGGGGAAACCAAAGATGTTTGGTACATTTTAATAATATTGTGGTATATCCGATCAGTGAACTCATACAGCTATAAACAGGTATCCCTAACGACCTCTCTCCTCCATGTTTGTTTGCGGATTCACCATGTAAGGCCCGCCTCTAAATTCATCTCATTGGACAATGAACAAAAAAAATCACTCATGATGTCAGGTGCCGCCTTTCTGCTCAGAGTTTTTGTTTTTTCAAATCAAAGCGTTCGGCTAAATATAAAGGCCAGGTGGGCACCTAAAACTGGAGGCTCACAGCGCGCATTAACAGCTTGCAAAACGCTTACTGCCGTTTACTAAACCATTTGGAAAAAAGGGGCCAAAAAAACCCTCCTTTGTGATCGGCACATGAAGCCCTAAGCCTAACATTCACCGGTATCGCTATTCACATCGCTTTGAAAGATATCTGTTTTAGAAGAATTTAACAGAGATGACAAATTTGGCGTATATTTACATGACATGACAGAGATACCGTGTATATTAAATTTTTGTTTATCTTTTGTACTGTAATATTTGGTTTACTGTATTTTGAAAAGCAGCTCAAAACAAAAGACAACTAATTCATGTTGTGGATCGGGGAGAAATACAATTAAAGCTTTTTTAATATCCCCGGGAGGGTATTTTAGTTTATGCGCCCAAAAAAAAGGGTTGCAGTCCACGGAGAAATCTAAACTACTTTTATCCTAAATGGAAAGTTTTTTGCAACGGCCATATGTGACATCGGCTTCTTTCCAGCCAAGTCCAGACTGGCACTCATTAAGAGTCACTAATTGTGAAACCCAAACGAGAATATCAAAGCAGAATGGTTTCACAAGGCTAAAGCAGGGGTCTGATTAGTAACCATCTCTAATTTGACATCAACATGAAGCAGCTATTTAAATCTTTGGTCCTTGCACCGTCATCCCCCCCTGCCCCCACCATTCCCCCGTTAAATGGAAATCCATGTATCCTTTTGTAAAGCGCGGCTGCCAAGCACAAGTTCTCTTTTATGTATTATCACAACGTGAACAATCAATTTACTGGCAGACGCTGTTTTATCTCTCCATTAAAACACAGAGAGAGAGAGAGAGAGAGAGAGAGAGAGAGAGAGAGAGAGAGAGAGAGAGAGAGAGAGAGAGAGAGGGAGAGAGGGGGAGATACGATGTAGTGCATTGGAGAAGAAGAAAAAGCTCACTAGCTGTAGCTTTCATATTATTTGGAGGTTGTTTCTTTTGTCTATCCAAAATCGATTGTTCTGTTTTTTGAGGTGCACTTTGCCGTTTGTCATAATCACTGATCGATTCTTCACCTGCACATCTGATTTTCCCCAACTTGGATCCTGCTTTCATTGTTATGTTTTGGCCATGTTTTTTTCTCCCATTATGTTGGTTTGATGCGTGGGAAAGAGCCATTTACATCATGGTTGACTTACGGTGGACTGGAAGTGCAAAACGCAACAACAACTATGAATACAACCCCCCTCCCCCCCAATACAAAATCTCCCTGAATATCAATACACTCGTCCAAAATTCAGAGGCACGCATCCCGAATACGAAAACACAAACTCAAAAACCCAGCGACATGAACTAATGCTAGGTTCCCACTGGATCATCAGGATTCGCGGCACGATTGAAATCGTGGTCTTAATCGTGGAGTAATCGTGGTGATCCTATCAGATCTTATCAGATGTTGACGTCAGTCGTGGCAATCGTGTTAATCGTAGAAACCTTTTGAACATTTTTCTACGATCAATTGTCAATCGGGATCATGGTATCAGATCGTAACAAAGCGCGACAGATGGCATCTAATGGTGGTGATGGAAGCGATTTGTGTGCATTATATTTGAGGACGCTCTTATGATGTTATTATCCAAAGGAACCGCTTGTTTGGCCATGTTTTGATTCACAAGTGATTGTGATCCTGGTTTACGACGCTGCTTCCGGATAGTTGGTTTGTTTGGTTTGGCTACCAGGTTCCCGTCAGCCGTATCAGTATCCTTCTAAAGTTCGCTGTTGTTATTATATAATCCGACTGTTGTTTAGCGATCGTTTCTGTTAACACCGATTGCTGTTTTGTATTGTCCTGTATTGTATCTGTCCCCACGTTCGTCGCATCAAACAAGGTAAGTATGGACTCCTGTTGCTCCTGCTCCTGTGCCTTCCTTGTAGATAAGATAGCTCTCCTAGAGAGACGTATCTGTCAACTAGAGGAGGAAAATATAGTGTCCATAGAAAAGACAGATACACCAGAGAGTGTAGAGAAGAGACCTGCCAGGCGGTCTCATAACGTTAACGCTAACATTAGCATTAGCTCCGTCCAGGGCTCCCTGTCGGCAGCACCCCTTGCGAAGGCAGGCAACCCTCCTCGCAAGTCTCTTTCGGGGGGGGAAGACGCTAGTCATAGGCGACTCTGTTACGCGTAAAGTTAAACTACACATGCCAGCTGACGTGATGTGCTTACCAGGGGCCAGGGCTCCCGACATCGAAGCTAATCTTAGGGTGCTGGCATGCGGTAAGAACACACACGGTGTTAGATTAGACGCACCCAACACCGACACTAGTTTTGACAACATTGTAATTCATGTCGGCACCAACGATACTAGGATGAGACAATCAGAAGTCACTAAAAGTAACATAGCTATACTGTGTGACTTCGCCAGAAAGATGTGTCGGCATCGATTAATTCTCTCTGGCCCTCTATCTACCAGGAGTAATAATGATGAGCATTATAGTAGACTATTTTTCCTGAATCGTTGGCTGGCACGATATAGTGAAGAGCAGGGCTTAGGTTTTGTAGATAACTGGTCCTCCATGTGGGACCGCCCTGGCATGCTGATGAGAGACGGCCTTCACCCCACTGGGTTAGGCGCCTCAATTATGTCAGAAAACATAGATAGATGTCTTAGCCAGGCGTGACTTATGCACCTACAGCATGCTGGGATGCAGGCAATTAGCGAACCTGCTAGCAACATACTAGCCCACGTTGCAGAGTCTAGAATACTGAGTGGGTTAACTAGGTTAGTTAGCCTGGGTGATGTAGCACGTAATGCTGACACTGAGGTGCCTCTAGGTTTTTATACTGGTCACAGCAGCAACAACTGCAAACAGGAGGTTTATAGAACACCTACACCTATCAGTACTGTGGAGCTGCCCCGCACTGTCCTGAGGTGTAAAACCCGCAGGCGGAGGCAAATCTGCAAAAATGTTCCTGTAAACTCTTCCACTGAGCTGCGTTGCAATCCAACTCCCTCAAACCTTAATACTCTGGAAGAGCTTAGAATAGGATTCATAAATATCAGATCGCTTTCAACTAAAGCGCTCTTGGTCCATGATCTAGTTGTTGAAAATAGGATAGACATCCTGGGCCTATGTGAACATGGTTAAAACCAGATGTTTACCTACCGTTAAACGAAGCTACCCCACCCAACTATGTTAGCACACAGTTATCCCGAGAATCCAAAAAAGGTGGTGGAGTGGCTCTAATCTCAAGCTCGAACCTCTCCATGAAGCAGAAAAAGAACTATGCTTTTTCATCCTTTGAAGTTCTTGCTTTCTGCTCCTCAGTATCTACTACAGCAGAAAGGTTAGTAGATTCATTCTTCTTAGCTATAGTATACCGCCCACCGGGCCCATACACACGTTTCGTGGATGAGTTCTCTGAGTTTGCGGCTGACCTTGTAACATATTCTGACAGTGTTTTACTTGTTGGTGATTTTAACATTCATGTTAATAACCCGGCTGATCCTCTTGCAAAGGTTTTTCTTTCTATAACCGATGCCCTTGGCTTTAAACAGCTTGTCCAGCACCCTACCCACAGTGGTGGAAACACTCTGGATCTCGTCTTGTCACGTGGTGTTGATATCTCAGACCTGGCCATCTCACCTTACACCTCAGCTTTATCTGACCACTTCCTTCTTACTTTCAAGGTGATGGTATCTTGCCCCCGCGATGAGGGCCAGGCTACCTATAGCTGCCGTCGTATCACCCCTGCAACTACTGCATCCATGGCAGCTAAGTTATCCTTCTCACTCGCTCCTCTCTCTGACTTTAGTGGCTCTGTGGGTAGTCTTACTGAAGACTTTAACACGGCCTTATCTGCAGCCATCGACTCTGCTGCTCCTCTTATTGTTAAAAAGCGAACCACAAAACGGCCAGCGCCTTGGTTCAATGAGGAGACTCGCACCCTCAAACAAAGCTGCAGAAGACTAGAACGCAAATGGCGTTCAACAAAACTTGAAGTCTTTCATCTTGCATGGCATGACAGCCTGCTCAGCTATAAAGCTGCATTAACTACTTCCAGGAACGCCTACTTTTCAAGTGTTATCAACTTAAACAAGAACAACCCTAAGTTTCTGTTTGACACAGTAAGAAGCCTGACGCAAAAACAACCTCAAACAGTTGGCTCCTCTCTCTCTGCTAGAAACTTCTCGGAATTCTTTGAGCACAAAATCGAGACTATTAGAAAAGACATTGATGCCTTCCCCACCCATCATCCTGAACATCCTGTAAGAGGGGCACTATGTGTCCCTCCTGAAGAAACCCTCCTGCAGTTCAGCACAATCTCCTTGGATGAACTTGCTAAACTAACACAGGCCTCTAAACCCACTACCTGTATGCTGGACCCTCTCCCCACCAAGGTTCTTAAAGAACTTTTCCCGGTCGTTGGGCCTACTATGCTCAACATCATGAACCTATCCCTGTCTACTGGAACAGTTCCATCTACCTTCAAGACTGCTGTGATAAAACCTCTACTGAAGAAGCCCGGCCTAGACCCAGAAGTACTTAGCAACTATCGGCCCATCTCTAACCTTCCTTTCCTTTCCAAAGTACTGGAAAGAATTGTAGCAAACCATCAATCATCTGATGGTGAACCATTGATTTGAACCTTCAGTCTGGGGTTAGAACCTTCTGCTCCACTGAAGCTGCTGTGACTAGAGTAGTTAATGATCTACTCCTTACAGGGTTAGGGTTAGGGTTAGGGTTAGGGTTAGAACCTTCTGCTCCACTGAAACTGCTGTGACTAGAGTAGTTAATGATCTCCTCCTTACAGGGTTAGGGTTAGGGTTAGGGTTAGGGTTAGAACCTTCTGCTCCACTGAAACTGCTGTGACCAGAGTAGTTAATGATCTCCTCCTTACAGGGTTAGGGTTAGGGTTAGGGTTAGAACCTTCTGCTCCACTGAAACTGCTGTGACCAGAGTAGTTAATGATCTCCTCCTTACAGGGTTAGGGTTAGGGTTAGGGTTAGAACCTTCTGCTCCACTGAAACTGCTGTGACCAGAGTAGTTAATGATCTCCTCCTTACAGGGTTAGGGTTAGGGTTAGGGTTAGGGTTAGAACCTTCTACTCCACTGAAGCTGCTGTGACCAGAGTAGTTAATGATCTTCTCCTTACAATGGACGGCAATGCAAGCTCCTTGCTGGTGCTGCTCGACCTTAGTGCTGCTTTCGACACAATTGACCACAGCATCCTCCTTGATCGTCTCCAACACTATGTTGGCATTAAAGGTTCGGCCCTTCTCTGGTTTAGATCTTACCTCACAAATAGAAAGCAATTTGTTCTTTGTGATGATTCACAATCGAATCACTGTAACCTAAGCTTTGGTCTTCCCCAAGGGTCGGTCCTTGGTCCTCTGCTCTTTGCAATCTACATGCTCCCTCTTGGTGACATTATTCGCAGTTATGGAATAAGTTTTCACTGCTACGCTGACGACACCCAAATCTATATTCCTATCAAGTCAAACGACTCCTCCCAGATCCATAAAGTTGAATTCTGCCTGAGTGCAATTAAAAGATGGATGTCCCAAAACTACCTGCAGCTTAACACAGGAAAAACAGAGATGATAATCATCGGTCCGAAGCAACAACGACCACTATTTGAAGATGTCGCACTGCTGTTTGAGGGTTCTACTGTGGCCCAAAGCTCTTGTGTGAAGAATCTTGGTGTCCTGTTCGACCCGACGCTATCTTTCAGTCAACATGTAAAATATATAACCAGAACTGCATTTTTCCATCTTAGAAACATTGCTAGAATATGACCAATGCTGTCTGCCGCGGATGCAGAGACACTCATCCACGCGTTTATATCGTCTAGACTAGATTACTGTAATGCACTGTTTTCTGGGTTACCGAACTCTGCTACCAAAAGCCTCCAGCTTGTGCAGAACACTGCTGCTAGACTTTTGACTAGGACCAGAAAGTTTGACCACATTACTCCAATTCTGTCCTCACTCCACTGGCTTCCAGTTAATGCGAGGTCAGATTTTAAGGTGCTACTACTTACTTATAAAATCCTACACGGATTAGCACCCTCATACCTGAAGGACCTTATTGTTCCCTATTGTCCTTCTCGGCCCCTCCGGTCTTCAGGAGCCGGCCTTCTATCAATCCCAAAAGTCATAAAGAAATCAGCAGGGAATAGAGCGTTCTCCTACCGTGCGCCCTATTTGTGGAACAGTCTGCCACCTGTAATAAGGGAAGCAGACTCTGTTGAAATATTTAAATCTAAACTTAAAACCTACCTTTTTACATTGTCGTTTGGTGCCTAGGAGTGCCCCTCAGCTCTCATTACAGCTAAATCGACCCGTTAGTCAGCACTAACCTACCCCTGCTGCCGATAGGTACTAGACTAGAGGTTCTCTACATGTTCCATGTCCACCCTACCCCATCTAACCACACCGCAGTCTGCTTCTGTTTTCCAGTGTGCTGCTGTGATCCCCACCTGAAGGATACCGGCCAGCACCACACAAATCATCTTCTCATTTTAATATTTGTATATTGTGTATATTATATGTATATTATTATTATTATCTTTGTACTTTGTACATTACTATAAGTCACTTATGGCACCCATTGCACTCCTGAACCATCCCTGGAAGGAGGGATCCCCTTCTACTCTGTGTTCCTTCTCAAGATTTCTTCCTACGTAATTAAGGGAGTTTTTTCTTGCCCTTAGGGTTTGGGGGGTGTTGTAAACATGTGGCATGTGAAGCCCTTTGAGACTATAACTGTGATTAAGGGCTATACAAATAAAATTGACTTGACTTGACTTGACAAAGGCAGTGCGCCTACTGAACTGCTAGGAGTGCTGCCACTAACATTGTCATCCATATTAAGTTACACTATCATACTTTTGCTGGACTTTCTGGACTCATTATAGTTACTGTTACTACTGCACTGCTCTGCACTGTACTGCACTGTATCCATGATGCTGCTGCCCTACTGGCACTGGCACTAAACTACATTTGTTGCACAATTGCACAAATGTTATTTGTATTGTGTACAGTATTGTTTTTGCATATTATTGTATTGTAAACACAACACAGCATAAGGCAAGACAAAGGCCAGTTTGATTACCTCCCCACATCAAAAATGCCCCTGTTTGTCGGTTTTTAGTTGATAAGAAAGACAATTATATTATTGTTGTTTATTCATACTGCAGCACTGAATGGGGAGCAAGCTCACACTCCAAACACTACACACTACAAAAGACAAAACAAGCAACAACATAACTTGGCAGTGCTGCAAATGAGAACAAGTGACCGGACATTTTTAATCATAACAGAAGATGGAACGTGCAGAACATTTCCATGAAATTGCAATGCCCTTTCTCATCATGGAAACAATGTGATCCATCAGATCAAGACAACTCATTTAACACCCAGCAATTTGGTCTTGGTGACCTCTTAACTGATCCCATCCCATTGGCAAGTTTTGCCAATGTTCAGTACTCATTGGTTAATTGTCACACAACACAACTCAACCTTTAGATGATCTCACACACACTCTCAATGCAGTAAGGTGTGCTGAGCTGGAGTTCACCCACCAGCACCACCTCAGCCTCCACCTGCTTTGGTTCTGCTCTGTAATGTATTGTAACATACACAATGGGTTGAGATATCTGATGTACCCCATGGGGTGGATTGTATACTGTTCCCTGTTGTCAAATGTTAGATTTTATTAAATTCAAATGTATTGACATTAACAGGTATTGAGCAGGGGTATGCAGTTATGTCAACAAGATAAATATATATAAATATATATACAGCCAGTAGTGAGCAGTCAGTATAGTAAAAATGTACATGGCTATCATACAGGTATGTAAACAATAAATATTGCAAAGTTGGTATGTTGGTATGTTGTAACTGATACATGTATAGCATGCTTTGAATCCTGCAGCAGGGAGTGTGTCACATGTCGCACTTCATTTCCTGATCCTTTTTTTCCTGAGGCTGTAAATATCTAAGTATTATTTATTGAATATTACCAATCCTTTGCTTGGTAAACTTGATAATAAAGATGTCGTTTTGTAATTTGTACACATTAAAATAGTCACATGAACAGACCCCGTCTCAAACCAAGCAGGTCAGTTAGCCTGGGTCTGATCCCTGGGCCGAATAATCAATTTGTCATACCTCAGGCTGGCTTGGTCTCTCCTCCTTATTTTCACAATGTGTCAGAAGTCTTTATTGAATAAAATGCTAGTTCGTTATAGCCTTCTTGCTTCAGAGAAGATGGATTGTCTGGCTTTGGCCTTGGTCTGCCATGTTGTTTTATTTGAATTGTCAAACTCTGTGTGCATTTTCAATCTTCATGCACTCACTCCTCAGGTCTAGATCTTTCTTTCTCTGAAGTTTCCCAAATCTTTCCCTGCTTCCCAGCAGTGCTGTGGTGTGAGTTGTCCTGGCTGGACCTGGTCAACAGCTTTGCAGCAGCAGAGATGACTTGCTGAGCCAGGTAAAAAGGTAATTGCAGTCATCTAGCTGGGATGATGTAAAAGTGTATATAATAATCTCTAGCTCAGGTTGTGATGCATCAGACACGAGTTTGGTAATGTTTCTTGGATGGAAGAAACATGTAAGGGTCAACAATTGTACATGTTGATTCAAGTGCATAGCCTGATCCAAAATTGCACTGAGATTTTATAATATTAAGACTGTACAGCTGATGAAAATGTCAGATTACACTGAGCAACCTTGGATGCTGTGTCGCCGTGTACAGATAAACTAATATAGGACCCAGGACCGAACCTTGAGGCACACCACATGAAAGGGCAGCAGTTTAAGTCAAGTAGGGACCAGAACAACTCCCAGGGCGCTTCCAGAGACACTAACCCACCGCCTAAACCTTTCAGTCAGAATGCGCTGATCTACAGTATCAAAAGCTAAGAGCTAACAGCACCAAAACATTCAGCCACATCAGAACATATGTTTTGATGTTCTCATGTCATTGGAGACTCTGAGAAGATCTGTTTCAGTGGAAAGCTTCTGACGGAAACCAGATTGGAATTGATCTAAAATATTGTGTGCAGTCAAGACAGCAGTGAGCTATTTGGCAACAACTTTCTCTATTATTTATAGAGATTTTTAGAATATTCAAGAGCTATTTATCATAGAGACCAAAAAAAAGAAGAAAAACAATAGACCCAAGTACATTTTAAGCATGGACATTGGTCAATTGTCTATATATCTCTTGAGGTAGGTTTCATGCTGCCCAGATCAATGAGTCTTCCAGGAGAGAAGCAGTCCAAAATGAACGGCAGAGTTGGATAAGCAGAAAAGGGAATAGAAGAGTGGATAATGTTAGCCCTGACATGGCTAATCCTATTCACAAAGAAAGAGGGAAACGTAATGGCAATCCTTATTGGAAAGGACAGGAGACATGGAGGCACATCAGGAGGAGCAGGAGCCACTATGTTGTTCATAGTGTTAAACGGTGTCTTTTGGGTTGTGTTGACTGGAGGACATTTGGTTTGGAATGAAGCCCTCACATCCTCAGCCATGTTGTTAAACTCAGTTAGGCCTATAAGGTCTTTGTAATGGAGACGGTGAAAATGGAGCTCTACCCACCTACATTTGTTAGAAACAACAAATTGTGCAATTTAACCAGGGGGATACATAGTGTGAT
>CM051007.1:1414437-1424437 GCA_027704905.1 Muraenolepis orangiensis
AGGGTGACTGCCATCAAAGGTATGGTAATTGGGAGAGAGAGAGAGAGAGAGAGAGAGAGAGAGAGAGAGAGACTCTCCTGGAATCTACCTGTGTATATATGTGTGTGTCTGTGTGTGTGTTGATGGTGGATAGGTGGTGAGCTTTTGAAAGAGAAATGGTAATGCAGATGAGGGTCGCGTAGGGGAAGCTGGAGGCCGTCTTCAAAAGCACCTGCAGAAGGAAAAAAAACACCTGTTTTGAAACCAATTAGCCATACGTGTTTCCTTTTAGCTAATTGCAATGGCATTTGGCAGCAGCTCTTTTTTTCTTCATCTTCTTCTTCTTCTTCTTCTTCTTCTTCTTCTTCTTCTTCCGCTGACAGTCAGACACTTGCTCTGTGGTGTGTTTTATTTTTTATTAGATATTTTTCCGTATTTTTCTTTCAACTCTCTCCGACAGTTAAGGTTAAGCCCGCTGCCAAATAGTCTCGCAAAAGATGAAAGCAGGGAAATTCAGAAAATGCATGAAAAATGTATGGGGCCAGCTTGGACAAAAGAGAGAAAGTTCAGAACACTACAATCCAACAAGACTTTTTTTCCGGAGCGATTGTCTAAGCAGGCTGCTGGTGCTTTGTTTTGTTTTTGGTTCATCAGTTCATCTCACGGGGTATCGACGGGCTCTCTCCTGTGTCGCTCTGCTGTTTTCAGGAGTGTGATTTCAGTGAGATTCCCTCGAAAATGTTGACCATATATATGGTCACATACATATATAGATCTATATATAGATATATAGATCGTTGTGTGAATGCGTTGTGTGAATGCGATAACTCAAAAAAAATGTACAATTTTATTCCGATTTTTGGGATACACATACAGGCCCAAGGTGAAACCCTATCGATTTTCAGAATTGTGCCACTAGGAATGTTTTAAAACTTGCAATTCACATTTTCAGCTGTATTGCTGGAATCGCTTGTACGATTCACCTCAAATTAAGCTGGACCTGAGGATCTCACCTATCATGTGTTTGATCCATCCATCCATCCATCTTCTCCCGCTTATCCGTAATCGGGTCGCGGAGGTTGCAGTTTCAGCAGGGGACTCCAAACATCCCTCTCCCTGGCAACATGGACTAGCTCTGACTGGGGGATCCCAAGGTGTTCCCAGTGGCTCCTTTCTACGTGAAGGAGCAGTGGCTCTACTCCGAGTCTTCGCAATCTTGTCCTTTAGGTCATTACCCATTGTTCATGGCCATAGGTGAGGGTAGGAACGAAGACTGATCGGTAGATCGAGAGCTTTGCCTTCTGGCTCAGCTCTCTTTTGGTTACAACGGTGCGCCAAAGTGCACCCAATACCGCTCCCGCTGCACCTATTCTCCTGTCACTCTCACGCTCCATCCTTCCCTCACTCGAGAACAAGACCACGAGATACTTGAACTCCTTCACTTGGGATAAGGACACCCTCCCTACTTGGACTAGACAATCCACCGGTTTCCTGCTAAGAACCATGGCCTCAGATTTGGAGGTACTGATCCTCATCCCAGCCGCTTCACATTCCGCTGCAAACCGATCCAGTGAGTGCTGAAGGTCACATACTGATGCCGCAAACAGGACCACATCATCTGCAAACAGCAGCGATTCAATCCTGAGCCCACCATACTGAAACCCCACCCCTCCATGACCACGCCTTGAAATCCTGTCCATGAAAATCACAAACAGGATGGGTGACAATGCACAGCCCTGGCGGAGGCCAACACCCACTGGGAACAGGCCTGACTTACTACCGAGAATCCGGACACAGCTCTTGCTTTGGGAGTAGAGAGATTGGATGGCCCTCAACAGTGACCCCCGCACCTCATACTCCCGCAGCACCCCCCACAGTATTTCCCGAGGGACCCGATCATATGCCTTCTCCAAATCCACAAAACACATGTAGACCGGATGGGCATACTCCCAAGCCCCCTCCAGGATCCTTGCAAGAGTGAAAAGCTGGTCCGTTGTTCCACGACCGGGGCGGAATCCGCATTGTTCCTCTTCAATCTGAGGTTCGACTATCGGCCGAACCCTCCTTTCCAGCACCTTGGAGTAGATTTTCCCAGGGAGGCTGAGTAATGTGATACCCCTGTAATTGGCACACACCCTCTGGTCACCCTTTGTGAACAGGGGTACCACCACCCCCGTTTGCCACTCCTCAGGCACTGTCCCAGACTTCCACACAATGTTGAAAAGACGTGTCATCCATGACAGCCCCTCAACACCCAGAGCCTTTAGCATTTCTGGACGGATCTCATCAACCCCTGGGGCTTTGCCACTGCGGAGATGTTTGACTACAGTAGTGACTTCCTCCAGGGAGATTGTTTGCCATCCTTCATCCTCCAGCTCTGTCTCTACCAGTGAGGGTGTAGTTGGGTTAAGAAGTTTCTCAAAGTGTTCTTTCTACCGCCCGATCACCTCCTCAGTTGAGGTCAGCAATGTCCCACCCTTACTGTACACAGCTTGGATGGATCCACGCTTCCCCCTCCTGAGGTGCCGGATTGTTTGCCAGAAATGCTTTGGTGCTGACTGAAAGTCCATCTCCATGACTTCTCCGAATTCCTCCCACACCCGCTGCTTTGCCTCCGCTACAGCCGAGGCTGCCGTCCTCTTGGCCTGTCGATACCTCGCAACTGAGTCCGGAGTCTCACAGGCTAACATAGCCCGGAAGGCCTCCTTTTTCAGCCAGACGGCTTCCCTGACCACCTGTGTCCACCACGAAGTCCGAGGGTTGCCGCCCCTTGAGGCACCAATGACCTTGAGGCCACAGCTCTCAACCGCAGCTTCGGCAATAGAAGCTTTGAACAATGACCACTCTGGCTCAATGCCCCCAGCCTCCACAGAGATGCCCGAAAAATTACGCCGGAGGTGGGAGTTGAAGGTCTCCCGGACAGGGGCATCCACCAGACGTTCCCAGTTCACCCGCACTACACGTTTGGGCTTACCAGGTCTGTCCAGAGTCTTCACCCGTCATCTTACCCAACTCACCACCAGATGGTGATCGGTTGACAGCTCTGCCCCTCTCTTCACCCGAGTGTCCAAAACATGCGGCCTCAGGCCAGATGACACGATAACAAAATCGATCATTGACCTTCGGCCTAAGGTACTCTGGTACCATGTACACTCCTGAGCATCCGTATGTTTGAACATGGTGTTTGTTATGGCCAATCCATGACTAGCACAAAAATCCAATAACAAAACCCCACTCCGGTTCAGATCAGGTAGGCCGTTCATCCCCAACACGCCCCTCCAAGTTTCCATCGTTACCCACGTGTGCGTCGAAGTCTCCCAGGAGAACTATAGAGTCCCCTTCAGGAGCCTCATGCAGGACTCCATCCAGGGTGTGCAAGAAGGCGGGATATTCCGAACTGTTGTTTGGTGCATTGGCACAAACAATAGTCAGAGTTTTCCCCCCCATGACACTAAGGCGTAGGGAGGCGACCCTCTCATCCACCAGGGTAAACTCCACCAAAGCGGCACTCAGCCGGGGACTTGTGAGTATCCCCACACCCGCCCGGTGCCTCACACCCTGAGCAACTCCAGAGAAGGAAAGAGTCCAACCCCTATCCAGGAGTTTAGTTCCAGAGCCAGTGCTGTGCGTAGAGGTAAGCCCCACCAGATCTAATTGGTAGCGCTCCACCTCCCGCACAAGCTCAGGCTCCTTCCCCCCCAGAGAGGTGACATTCCACGTCCCCAAAGCCAGTCTCTGTTGGCTGGGTTTGGTCCGTCGATGCCCCCTGCCTTCACTGCCTTCACTGCCGCCTAACTGGCAGTGCACCCGACCCCAGCGGCTCTTCCCGTAGGTGGTGGGTCCGCGGGAAGGAGAAGTGGCCACGTTGCTTTTTCGGGCTATGCCCGACCGGGCTCCGTGGCTAACCCGGCCACCAGGCGCTCGCTGACGGGCCCTCTTTCCAGGCCTGGCTCCGGAAAGGGGCAGGGTATCCTCACTTCTACTTGTTTGTTTGTCCATTAGGGTCTTTGAACTGTCATGTGTTTGATCTGGAGCTTAATAACAGACATTAGTAATGAACTTAGCACACACCTATTACATATGACAAAGGGATATAGATGTATAAGGTCTTTATCTGAACACACACGCACACGCACACGCGAACACACACATACATCCTACCCACCCCCTCCACTTCTCCACACACACACACACACACACACACACACACACACACACACACACACACACACACACACACACACACACACACACACACACAACCTGTAATTATTATACATTATTATATAAACGCTCAAAAAGAGCAAGGGAGTAATTATGGAATAATGACAAATTACTAATGAAATGGAGAAATATGAATGCTGGGAGAGAGCCGCTTTGAGAGAAACCCTTCAGGGGTCCTTGCAGTTCTGACGTCAGCTCCACACTTGTTTAAACACCATTCAAGATTCAAGATTTAACATTTTTGTGTACAAGGGACAAGGGAAGGTTTACTCCCCAATCCCTTCCACAGTATGAACTTCTAAAACACAATACTTAAAAAAAAACTGTACACAATAAAAATGAACATAACATTTTCTCTAGGATGATATGTACATGTGTAGAATTGCGCAACACGCATTTAAAAGCATTTGAAGTGCCAGAAGTGCAGCAGCATCATGAATACAATACAACAGTACGATAGTGTAATGTAATATGGATGACAATGTTATGATAGTGGCAGCACTCCTAGCAGTTCAGTAGGTGCACTGCATGTGGGGGGGTTATTTCCGAAAGTTATTTCCAAATTGAGAAAACATTAAACTTGAAGGTTTAAACAAGGCTGTCTTCCCGGAGCATCCCTCTCTCCTGGACCCAATATAGCTGCTTAAAGTGTTTCTCCTTCAGCCTCATTGAGTTGATCGAGGCGGGGGGGCGGGGGGGGGGTTCTCCTGGCAAGGGCATCTCTATTACTATACTGTACTGTGAAAAAGCATTGTTTTGTTATCGGTGTGCATCTGTATGCATATGCATCTGTGTCACACACACACACACACACACACACACACACACACACACACACACACACACACACACACACACACACACACACACACACACACACACACGCAAACACACACACACAATGGCACAGACACCATGGAACACACATATACACAAACACACACACACACACACACACACACACACACGTAGGTGTTGAATACAAATGTGTTTTAGCCGTCCCTCTAATCAGCCGTGGACAATCATTTGCCACGGAGGGCAAGTAGCACATGTCTCACACAGGTTGAGCTGCTGTCATTTGCATACCTCCTGCTAGAACTAGAGCTATGATTTCCATTTCCTTAGGCTGCGTTAAACCTCCGCTCTGAGCCGTCTGGGACCGGGATTGACACTCAACTCTGTTACAGAGAAAAAACAAATTGCATATTATTTTCAAGGGATGGTAAGATGGGGGATTTTCCAAGAAGACATTTCCATTACATATTATACAGCCAAAGTAAACTGTGTGTGTGAGTGTGAGTGTGAGTGTGAGTGTGTGTGTGTGTGTGAGTGTGAGTGTGTGTGTGTGTGTGTGTGTGTGTGTGTGTGTGTGTGTGTGTGTGTGTGTGTGTGTGTGTGTGTGTGTGTGTGTGTGTGTGTGTGTGTGTGTGTGTGCGTGTGTGTGTGTGTGTGTGTGTGTGTGTGTGAGAGAGAGAGAGTGATGAGTGACATGGGGGGGCGTGGCCAAACCGCTTGCTTTGGCGGCGCACACACACACCTGTCGGCAATTGCCAAGAGTGATTATGCTAATCATGTCACCTGTGGGGTACCCTGCTGTCCCGTCACTTCGGGGCTCGGTCGTACTTTGAGCTTACTACGTTGTACTTTGTACATTCTGGACGGAATCGTTACGCCGATGTCCCGGTACCCAGATTCCTTGCCTGTCTCGCGTTACTCTGGTCTATACCAGCTCCCCAGTAATTATAATTACCTGTCTTCTACCTGTCGCTACTTCGACCTCCCGGTATCCAGAATCCTCTCCCGTCCCGGACTACTCGCCGGTCTGCTACCTGTCGGTACTCCGTTGATCTGACTTCCCGGTTTCCAGACCCCTGGCCTGTCCCTGATCACTCTCTGTTGTCTGTGTGCTTAAATAAAGCTTCACGTTATAGCTCCACTGCGTCTTGGTCTGCGTTCTGCGTCCCACCAAATTACCCACTTGTGACATGAAGAACTGTTACTGTTGTTTCGATTGCAATACTGGAATCATGCGTAGTCTTCAATACCGATCCGATGTACCAATTAAAATAAAAAATTTAAATGTTTTTAAATGTTTTATTAAAAAACTGATTACTAGTGTAGGGCATTTACTAGTTTTGTCAAATATATTATATACATGAATATTCATATTAATATTGAATATGAATATAATATAGCGAGAGAGAGATAATACTACACTTCCCATAATCGTACAACAGCAATGACAATGATTAGTGGAGCTTGCTGTCACATAAAAATGTTTATCACATCCACAAATGTCATATCAGCGAGTGAGTTCACTCTTCTTTCCCTTTCTGACATGCGTCTATATTTAGGGTTGATGGCGAATTTTTATAAATATATATATATATATATATATATATTCGTGTTTAATCAGACTATGGACTACGACTTTTAGGTTGACCGTTTATTGTACACACTGCCATGGCGTCAACAACAACAACAACTGGATCCGGTTCACACACCCCAAAACTCCCAGTCACACCGGATGTAACGCATACATAACATTTACCCCCACCACAAGGAACCCAATTAACTTTTAACTTTAACTCTAGATGAACTGGGTAGACTGCCAGTCACCAGCATAGCCATGTGGATCATTCTGCCACGCAACAGACTATGCTCTGAACATTACCCCTGAGAGTCACAACATCACAATAGTATCTTGGTCTGACCCGAACACGGGCCGGACGAGCTTCAGGACGAACCACTGGCTCAGCCGGCTCAGGTGGGAACCCGGCTGGACCCTGCAACTGCTCATCAGGGAAAGCAAAGTCCCCGTCCTCCCCAGGCCCTGGGTTCACAATGGGAGGCGGTGCCACCTTCCGAAGCCGGCTTGCGTGCCACCGTGATTCGTCGGCCAGACGAAAGGTGGCTGGCCCCAGTTGAGCGGTGACGTTCATCGGCACCGTCCAGAAGGATAGCAGCTTGGTCCCGGTTAGGACGGTGAATCCTGACCCAGTCCCCCACTGTGAAGGGAGGCGCTCTCACCCTCCGTCTCTTGTCAAAACGCTGCTTCATGCTGAGCCTCTGCGACCCTGGTGCTCTGCAGGGTGCTGCTGCTGGTGTGACGGCTGCCGGGGCCCGGAGCCGATCCAAAGGAAGCTGCAGCTCACAACCCATCATCAGAGGGCTGGGGAGCAGCCGGTAGGTGAGTGGGGCGTCGCCCGGTAGTGAAGCAGGGTGCGGAGCAGTGGGGCGTCGCCCGGTAGTGAAGCAGGGTGCGGAGCAGTGGGGCGTCGCCCGGTAGTGAAGCAGGGTGCGGAGCAGTGGGGCATCGCCCGGTACTGAAGCAGGGTGCGGAGCAGTGGGGCGTCGCCCGGTAGTGAAGCAGGGTGCGGAGCAGTGGGGCGTCGCCCGGTAGTGAAGCAGGGTGCGGAGCAGTGGGGCGTCACCCGGTAGTGAAGCAGGGTGCGGAGCAGTGGGGCGTCGCCCGGTAGTGAAGCAGGGTGCGGAGCAGTGGGGCGTCGCCCGGTAGTGAAGCAGGGTGCGGAGCAGTGGGGCGTCGCCCGGTAGTGAAGCAGGGTGCAGAGCAGTGGGGCGTCGCCCTGTAGTGAAGCAGGGTGCGGAGCAGCCATCTGCCAGGTGAGCTCTGACCCCGTTCTTTAGGGTTTGGTTGAACCTTTCAACCCCCCCATTTGCTTGCAGTGGTAGAAAGCTGTACGGATGTGTTTGATCCCCCTCTCCTCCACAAAGGTGGCAAACTCAGGTGAGACAAACTGTGGGCCGTTATCTGTAGTGATGGCGTTAGGACTGTCCCACCGAACAAACAGAGAGGCGAGAAAGTCTGTGACCACCCGAGCCGTTACGGACCCCGTGGCGACCACCTCTGGCCATTTCGAATGGAGGTCGTAGGCCACCAGGAGGAAGCGTTGGTGGTGCGGGACGCCATGGAGCTCCCCACAGATGTCCAGCTGGATGTGCTCCCAAGGCGCGTGCGGCCACTGCAAGGGCTGGTTGGGGTGGCGGGCCAGTTTTGCCACTGAGCAGGCAGGCCGTGCACTCCTTCACCATTGTCTCAATATCTCGATCTATGCCCGGCCACCACACCAAATCACTGCAGCGCTGTTTCACCTTTACGACACCCAGGTGGCCCTCGTGCGCCATAGCCAAAGCGCGTGCCCTGAGGTCGATGGGGACGAACGTGCGGAGGCCCCGGGCCACGCAGACACCGTTCCAGCAGGTCAGCTTGTCCTTGACCCGATGAAAAGACGCCAGCTCCTCTCGGACCTTCGCAGGCCATCCCTCCCGGATGTAAGTGCGGAGCCGGGAGAGCATGGGGTCCTCCTCCGACGCGAGCCGAAGGTCCTCCAGGGAAACCGCGGTCTGGAGCGGGGCGTGGAGCATGAGTATGAGCTCTGACTCTGTTGTGTCCGGGCCCGCGCCGAGCGCTGGGGTTGGGGTGGTGCGGGACAGCAGGTCAGCCACCACATTCTCCCTGCCGGGAGTAAACAGTGTGGTGAAGTCATACAGCTGGAGTCTCTCTGACCAGCGGTAGATCCTCAGCGGTTTGTGCCCCGACCCCGATGTAGCAAGCAGGGCCGTGATAGCATGATGGTCAGTACACAACGTAAAATGTCGCCCGTACACATACATGTGCCACCGCTCGCCCAGACGCAGGCCAGCGCCTCCCGCTCCCCCACCGAGTATTTCTGTTCGGCCGAGTTGAGGGACCGCGAGGCGAACGCCACCGGGCGTTCCGTGCCCCCTTGGATCTGGGACAGCACCGCCCCTATTGCCGTATTGGACACGTCACAGGTCACGAACGTGGGGCTCGCCAGGTCAAAGAATGTGAGCACCGGTGTTGAGGTGAGCTGCGTCTTCAGCTGGCGAATAGCGGCAGAGCAGGCCGGGGTCCACTCCCAGACCGTGTCCTATTTCAGGAACTTGCGTAGTGGGGAGGTGGTCGAGGAGTACTGGGGAAGGAAACGCAGGTAGTAGGCCGTCATCCCCAGAAACAAAGACAGCTGAGCTGGGCAGGACGGCTCAGGCAGGCGTAGCACCGCCTCTACGTTTGAGTGTAGCGGGCTGAGGCCGTCGGCGGTCAGGTGGAACCCCACAAACTCGATGGCTGGAACGGCGAAGGTGCAATTTTCCCCATTTAGCGTGAGGTTGTTACTGGCGAGGACGTCCAGCACCCTTGCCAGGCGTTAGTCATGAAAGGCCGGTGTTGCACCATGAACCACTATGTCGTCCAGGAAGATGCCCGGATGCCGGCGAAGATGGTGGTCATGATCAGCTGGGGGCCGAGCTGAGGCCGAAGAGCATGCGGGTATAGCGAAACACTCCGAAATGCGTCACAAAAGCTGTAAGGCTGCCGCTGTCAGGGTGCAGCGGAACCTGCAGGTAGCCTTGGCAAAGGTTTAGTTTTGTGAACAGGGAAGAGCTGTAGAATTGTGCGGCTAGCTCCTCCACTGTGGGCAGCGGATACCTGTCAGGTATCACAGCCTTGTTCACCAGCCTGAGATCGATGCATGGGCGCAGGCCCCCTGACTTTTTCTTCACCACCACCAGGTTTGAAATCCACGGGGAAGCATCAATGCGCTCGATGATGCCCAAGGAGCAGCAAAGTGTCCAGTGAGCAGTGTAACACAGTCACTATATTTCGGAGCGGGTCCGAGAGTCCGAAAAATCCGCTGTCCCTCGCTGCCCAGCGTGTGTATCAGCAGGGCTTTCTTCCGTTTGTCGTTAGCATCAGCTAGCCCCGCGGCTACTATGAACGTTTCGAAGGACTCAAGCCAGCGAACCCACGGGATGG
>CM051007.1:1429437-1446937 GCA_027704905.1 Muraenolepis orangiensis
GTCGTGAGGGCGGCAGAAAATATCATAGGGTGTGCACTACCATTCATTAGTCAAGTCAAGTCAAGTCAAGTTTATTGTCACATCACAGTTTACACAAGTATAAAGCAGTGGTGTGAAAATCTTATGTGCAAAACCCGACAACAGACAGCAGTTATAAAAATAAGATAAAAATATAATAAAAATATAATACAATAAAGTTAAAAAATAAAAATAAAAATGCAATTTATAAAATGCAATATATCGGCACAGAAAAAGAGCAAAATGTATATATAAATCAATGTAATAAAATATACATTGTTATATGCTATACACCCTTGTTCAGCAGCCTGATGGCCTGACTGTGGAAGCTATCTCAGAGTCTATTTGTACGGCACTTGATACTGCGGTAAAAGTGAATACAGTTGGTGGCTGGGGTGGGCAATGTCTTTTATGATGCGTTTGGCCTTGGCCACGCACCGCTGGTTGTATATATCCAGGAGGGAGTGCGGTACAGTTCCCATACCAGGCGGTGATACACCCTGTTAGAACACTCTCAATGGTGCCGTTATAGAATGTTCTCAGGAAGCGGGGGCCCCTGCTGAATTTCCTCAGACGCCTGAGGGAATATAGGCGTTGTTGGGCCCTTTTCACCATGTGTGTGGTGTGCGTGGACCAGGTGAGGTCCTCGGAGACGTGCACGCCGAGGAACTTGAAGCTGCTGACCCTCTCTACTGCAAAACCGTCGATGATGATAGGGCTGTGCTCTCCTTTCTGCTTCCTGAAGTCCACGATCAGCTCCTTGGTCTTCTTGACGTTGAGGGCGAGGCTGTTCTCCTGGCACCACTGCTCCAGCGATCCGACCTCCTCCCTGTAGGCTGTCTCGTCGTCGCTGGCGATCAGGCCCATCACTGTCGTGTCGTCAGCAAACTTGATGATGACGTTGGAGCTGTGCATAGCCATGCAGTCATGGGTGTAGAGGGAGTAGAGGAGAGGGCTCAGCACGCATCCCTGGTGCTCAGCACGCATCCCACGTGTTGAGGGTCAGTGGCTCTGATGTGGTGCTGCCCATCCTCACCACCTGGCGGCGGTCCGACAGGAGGTCCAGTATCCAGCTGCATGTGGATGGGGGCACGCCTAGACCTCTAAGCTTGGTGTCGAGCTTGGCAGGATCTATCGTGTTGAACACTGAGCTATAGTCCACAAACAGCATTCACACATAACAGTTCTTTCCCTCCAGGTGGGAAAGGGTAGTGTGGAGGGCCATGGCAATTTCGTCGTCCGTGGATCTGTTTTGACGATATGCAAATTGCCATGGGTCCAGCGTGGCAGGTAACACGGAGCAAATAAAGTCCTTGACCAACCTCTCGAAGCATTTGCTGACAATCGAGGTGAGGGCTACAGGTCTATAGTCATTCAGGCATGTTACCTTGGGTTGTTTAGGGACAGGCACGATGGTAGACATCTTGAAGACCACGGGAACAACAGCCTGGGACAGGGAGAGGTTGAAGATGTCTGCAAAGACTCCTGCCAACTGGTCTGCGCATGCTCTGAGGACGCGGCCAGGGATGTCGTCGGGGCCTGCCGCCTTACGGATGTTCAGCCGCTTGAAGGTGCGGCGCACATCCGCCTCCGAGATGTTGAGCAGGCTGGTCTCCTCAGGCGGCGCTGGCTTCGGCGGGCTGCCGTTCATGTCGAACCGAGCAAAAAAAGTATTTAGCTCTCCTGTAGAGGAGTTCTCACTGGTTCTCCCTCTGAAGTTTGTTATCGTCTGTAGCCCCTGCCACATACCCCTTGCGTCGTGGCTCTTGAATTTCTCCTCCACTCTGTCCTTATACTCCTGCTTGGCAGTGACGATGGTCTTGCGGAGGTCGTAACGGGCTCTCGTATATTCCTCCATATTCCCGGAGCCAAAGGCGGCATTGTAGGGCGCTGTATCGCCGTTAATCCACGGTTTCTGGTTGGGATATATCCGAACCAACTTGGTCGGAACAACGTCATCTATGCACTTCTTTATGAACCCGGTGACCGACGACGTGTACTCGTTGATGTTATTGTCAGTACGATTGGTCCGACCAGCATTGGACCTCCCTCACAGCGATCGGTTGCTGCTTCAGTCTCTGCCTATAGGCGGGGAGTAGCTGGATAGAGCGGTGGTCTGATTTGCCGAACGGTGGGTGGAGGAGGGCCTTGTAGCCATCCCGGAAGGGGGTGTAGCAGTGGTCGAGGATCCGCTCACCCCGTGTGTTGCTCGTTATGTGTTGGTAGAACTTCGGGATAACCTTCTTCAGGTTTGCCTTGTTGAAGTCCCCCGCCACATCTATTTATCATGAGACATACCCCCCCTCCGTGATCTTTACCGGAGAGAGCCTTTGTTCTGTCCGCCCGGTGAACGGAAAATCCCGTCGGCTCGATAGCTGCGTCGGTAACCCCCTCCGACATCCATGTCTCCGAAAAGGCAGATGATACAATTTTCGATGATACCTTATTTTCCCGGTGGAAATTAATACGAGCCTGTAGCTCGCTTAACTTATTGTCCAGAGACTGTACATTAGCCAGTAGAATGGTGGGTAGTGGGGGGCGATCGGATCGACATCTCAGCCTGACTAGCACGCCGGCTCGCTTCCCTCGCTTCCTCCGGCGACGCTTGCGTGTAATCCTGCCCAAGATTGTCGGAGACAATCCAGCTGTGACTTCGGGCAGGACGTCCGAGTCGAAAGAATGGGAGATCTTTAGGACCAGATGTTGCAATAAGGCCATCTCTTCTCCCCCCTACGGTCCGGATGTGGGTTCTGCAGCATCCGTCCAAGGACTGCCAGGTTCAAGGATAGTTTTCATCCACAGGCAGTGGATTCTACTAAAAGTGCTGCCACTATTATAACATGGTCATCCACATTACATTACACTATCATACTTTTGCTGGACTTTCTAGACTCATTACAGTAACTGCACTGTTCTGCACTGTACTGCACTGTATTCACTACTGGCATTTCAAAATGCTTTTAAAATGCTTTCTGCACAATTCAACATACATATATTTCATCCATCAGTCCCTTTTTTGTTATAGTATAGTGTTGTATAGTATGCATATAGAACATAGTATAGTACATAGTATAGTATCTAGTGTTAATTTGTAGTAAATTCATACTGCAGGAGGGAATGGGTAGTAAGCATGTTTGTATATGTGTGACATCCATGGGTGGGTTTTGTTATTTGTATTTTATGTGTGTCACCATTGTATTGGCCCCTTTTTGTTTCTCCTTCCCAGGTGCCGCCCGTCTCTCCTCTAGGGAGCGCTGATTGCCTGATGAGCGGCGGCTGTCGGCAATCAGCCTTGATAGGACGGGTGGATAAAGCCTGGCATGTGACACCCATCCGGGCGCCTCATTGTGTCATTGCCACCGACCAGAGTGGAGTGTGGAGGTTGCCTGTTTGCCACTGTGTGTGGATGCGATGCGTTTTTGTGTTGTTGTGGGTTTGATTCCCCATAGTGAATAAATATAATTTACCCTTGTAACAAACGTTTTGTCTAAATTCCTGCCGGGACCTGTGCTTAAAAGCGTTCACTGGACGGGTTGGCTTCACAACAGCCCGGTCCAGGTGTAATTTGTTTGGTCATCAGACCTTTGGTTGTGACATGGGGGCTCGTTCCTTTGCCCAATTGTAGAGTCCATTTGTTGTATCTGACATGTGGGCTTGTCGATTGGAGCGTGTCAGGTAGGTTTACGTTTTTCTTTGGTAAATTGTATTGTTGTGTTTCCGTGCTGCGCGTTGTAATTCGTTCCTGTGTTGTGAACCTAACCATTTTGATTTTATGCCACATAGGTAACGGGTGGATTCGCCTGGTTGGTTAGGGGGAGGGGGGGCGTCGCGTCGTGTACCCCGGTGGAGTGCGCGATGATATCGGTAAGCGACTGAAGATAGGTGTAGCCCTCATCCCGCTAGGGGAGTAGTTAATTGGGATAGTTAGAGTGAAAACCAGGTGGTCCTAGTTAGTTGGTTAGGAACCGACATTTGTTGTTTTTTGTTAGTAGTAGATGTGGTAATTTAAATCAGATTGGTTAGTGTGTATAAAAAGGAACGTGGCTATTTGAGTGTTTTGTGGTCGCGCACGGATTATTTTGTAGGTGAGTACCCTCCGTTTTCTTTTGTGTTAACGTTTGAGGACTCGGTTGCGTAGTCATTTTTCTGTGGTAGAGGAGATGGCTATGGCAGCGTTTAATTTGGACGCCTTTTTGGTAGACCCTACTGTAGAACAGGTAGATGGCTGCAGAAAGGCAGACTTATGGATAATTGCCAAACATTTTGGTATTTCTGTCCAGAGTTCGTTAAGCAAAGCTGAATTGAAGGCAGCTGTGCTGTCTGGGTTATTGGACCAGGAGGTATTCAGCTTGCCCATGACCCAGGAGGTTGAGACGGAGGACATCACGCTCGGCGATGGTTCTGGTGAGTCTCCCGCAGGGGTTCTTAGCCCAAAGGGTGGGGCTATTTCGAAAAGAGCTGCCACTGCCAAAATTGAGATTGAGGGGGTTGGTGTGTCAGAACCTGAGAGTGATGGCTCTGTGGGTTCCGAACATGGTTCTGCTGCCTCTTCTGGTGTGAAAGAGAGGACACGGCTGTGTTTAGCCCGTCTCCAGTTAGAGGAGAGGGCGGCTATACGCAGGGAGGACCGGGAAGAGAAAGAGAGGGACCGGGAAGAGAAAGAGAGTGACCGGGAAGAGAAAGAGAGGGACCGGGAAGAGAAAGAGAGAGACCGGGAAGAGAGAAAGGAGGAGAAGGATAGACAATTCCAACTGTCGATGAGGAAGCTGGAGTTGGAAAGTAGTAACACTATGCGTGATGCTACTTCCTCTCCAGCTGGAGTACTCTCCCACTCCCAGGCACCCTTCAATATTAGCCAGCATATCTCATTAGTTCCCATCTTTCGCGAGTCTGAAGTGGAGGCTTATTTTGCTGCCTTTGAACGCATAGCACATGCCCTGCATTGGCCAGTGGACATGTGGGCAATTTTATTGCAATGCAGGCTCACTGGTAAGGCGCAGGAGGCATGTGCTTCGTTAACAATGGCTGACAGCTTAATTTATGAGAGTGTGAAAAGTGCTGTCTTGCGTGTGTACGAGCTAGTTCCGGAAGCGTATAGACAGCGTTTTCGCACTCTCAGAAAGTCTCCTTCACAGACAAATGTTGATTTCTCCCGTGAACAGAGAACCCTTTTTGATCGGTGGTGTTCGGCGTGTAAGGTAGAGGACTTGCCATCTTTGAGCGAGTTGGTACTCATTGAGCAGTTCAAAACCTGCATGCCCGAGCGAACCGTGATCTACTTGAATGAACACAAGGTGGCTACACTCCAGCAAGCTGCGATTTCGGCGGATGAATTTGCACTGACCCACAAACACGTTTCTGTACGTAATGACGTATATGATAGAGGCGGCTCGTTCTCTCCTCGTGAGTCAACAGTTCGGGGAGATGACGAGCGAGCGTTCCAGCCACGCTCACCGCCATCTAGAAGGGGTGTTGTATGCAATTATTGTAAAAAAACAGGCCACATGGTGAGGGACTGTTACACCTTGAGAAATCGTCAGGAGGCAAGAGGTTCGGCCCAGAAACCAAAAGGGGTGGGGTTGATTGGAACGGTATCGTATCCGGACCAAAATAGCTCTCTGGGGAAGCCGGATAGCTGTTTTGAACCCTTCTTGTTTGATGGATATGTGTCCTTGTCGGGAAAAATGTGTGATCAACGGAGAATAAGAATACTCCGTGATACAGGAGGTTCTCAGTCGTTCATCCTAGCTGGTATTTTACCATTAGACGAGACTTCTTCCTGTAAGTCGAGTGCCCTTGTGAGAGGTATTGAAATGGGTTTTATGCCCGCGCCGTTGCATAAGATCCATGTAAAGTCGGAACTAATCACAGGTTGTTTTCCTGTCGCGGTTCGCCCATGTTTCCCTGTGGGGGCGCTCCCGAAAGATGGCAGGAGTGTTTGAGGTGGAGGTTGATGGTGTAGAACACGACCATGGATTGGAACATCACCATAAGCCGAACCAGGTTGACCTCTCCAAGCCTTCACCAGAAGATAAGTGGAGGGTAGAGCATGCAAGAATGCATGCCAAACACAAGGGCCATGAGGCCATGCACGCAGAGATGTTGCTCATTCTGATCGTCACCTTTGTCGTCGCACAGCTAGTCCTTGTCCAACGGAAACAGAGGCACTCCAAGTCATACAATCTGGTGACGCTGTTCCAGATGTGTGTGGTGCCGCTGTACTTTACCACCAAGCTCCACTGGTGGAGGTTCCTCGCCATGTGGTTCATCTTCTCTGTGGTGACGGCCTTCGTCTCGTTCGGTGCCACTCGCAAGCCCCTCAACTGCACTACGCCCAGGTTGGTCTATAAGTGGTTCCTGCTGCTCTACAAGATCAGCTATGCTACTGGAATAGTTGGGTACACTGTGGTCATGTTTACTCTCTTTGGTATAAACTTGATCTTCAGAATAAAGCCAGAAGATGCTATGGATTTTGGCGTATCACTGCTCTTCTATGGTCTGTACTACGGAGTTTTGGGACGAGACTTCGCTGAAATGTGTGCAGACTTCATGGCTTCAACAGTTGGATACTACCGTTGTTTTTGTCGGAACTTTTCGGTGGCGGTAGCTCCGCTCACCTCGTTATGTAGTCCTATTGTGCCGTTTGTGTGGACCACGGAATGTCAGTGCGCCTTTGAGACTGCAAAATCCCTTTTGTGCAGTGCCCCTGTTCTAGCAGCCCCTGACTTTGCTCGTCCTTTTCAGCTGGAGGTCGATGCGAGTGCTGCTGGGGCTGGAGCTGTGCTGTTACAGGAGGGAGAGGGCGACGTGCATCACCCGGTTTGCTACTTCTCGGTGAAGTTCAAGCATCATCAGCTTAACTATTCCACCATCGAGAAGGAGACGCTGGCGATGCTCCTCGCCCTCCAACATTTTGAGGTGTACGTGGGGTCCAGCTCCATTCCGGTGTTGGTTTACACGGAACACAATCCGTTTGTGTTTTTAGCCCAGATGTACAACAGCAATCAGCGATTGATGCGTTGGGCCCTACTGGTGCAGGGCTACAATATTGTCATACGCCACAAAAAGGGCGTGGACAATGTTGTGGCCGATGCCTTGTCCAGAGGGTAGGTCTGGGGGTACTAATCGGATGTTGATTCATAGGTAACAATGTTTTGCTCACCCAATAGGTTCGCTTCTATGGGGGGAGGTGTGACGTCCATGGGTGGGTTTTGTTATTTGTATTTTATGTGTGTCACCGTTGTATTGGCCCCTTTTTGTTTCTCCTTCCCAGGTGCCGCCCGTCTCTCCTCTAGGGAGCGCTGATTGCCTGATGAGCGGCGGCTGTCGGCAATCAGCCTTGATAGGACGGGTGGATAAAGCCTGGCATGTGACACCCATCCGGGCGCCTCATTGTGTCATTGCCACCGACCAGAGTGGAGTGTGGAGGTTGCCTGTTTGCCACTGTGTGTGGATGCGATGCGTTTTTGTGTTGTTGTGGGTTTGATTCCCCATAGTGAATAAATATAATTTACCCTTGTAACAAACGTTTTGTCTAAATTCCTGCCGGGACCTGTGCTTAAAAGCGTTCACTGGACGGGTTGGCTTCACAACAGCCCGGTCCAGGTGTAATTTGTTTGGTCATCAGACCTTTGGTTGTGACAATATGGCAAATAAAACTTGAATATTGAATAAGTCTTCCCTTAATGTTCACCAGGGAACTACAGTAGAAGTAGCTTGTGCATATTTAGTGCACATTTTTATTTGTTGATGTTCATGTTAATTTGCTAAATAAGGGCTGCGGGATATGGAAAAATGTATCATCACGATAATGATAGGGAATTTTACACAATATCGCTAAATATAATTGACAGTACCCCCCCCCTCAACGGGCGCATCCTGGCACCTAACCCAGCTTGAAGGGGTGTTCCCGGTGACAGCCAACCCCGATCCTCTGGGCCGTATGCTCCAGTCGATTATCCGGGGGGGTGGAGGAGATTGGGTGGGCGGGCGGGGCCTGGGAAGAGAGCCACCCCTTCTGCCAAGGTTGGCAGGAGTCTTCTCTGGAACCTCCTCTGGAGGTCTCCTCCGGGGCCTCCTCTGGGGCCTCCTCTGGGGGTCTCCTCTGGGGCCTCCTCCGGGGGTCTCCTCTGGGGAAATCCTCTGGGGAACTCCTCCGGGGGTCTCCTCTGGGAGCCTCTTCTGGGGGCCTCCTCTGGGGGTCTCTTCCGGGACCTCCTCTGGAGTCTCCTCTGGGGTATGCTCTGGACCTCCTCTCTCGTCGGGAGACGGGGGCCGCGTGACGTCGTCAGGCGGGTACGGCGCAACGTCGGCAGCATCGGCAGACGAGGGAAGCGCAACATCGGGCAGCGCAGCGTCGGGCAGCGCGGCGCTGTCAGGCGGGGGAAGAGCGACGTCGTCAGGCGGGTACGGTGCGACGTCGGCAGCGTCGGCAGATGGGGAAGCGCAACGTCGGCAGCGTCGGCAAGCGTGGGAAGCACAATGTCGGCAGACGGGGGAAGGGTGACGTCGTCAGGCGGGTATGGCACAGCATCAGCAGACAGGGGCCACGTGACGTCGTCGTACCTACTGCCCCTACATTATACCTCTGTGCCTCACAGAAGAATGGCTTTTGGTGTGGTTTTCCACCTGGTACCTCTGATGTAGTTGCAGAACGGGCAGTGATAAAATCGAATTGAAATCTAGGTTATGCATAGTATGGTTATTAGTATTTCTCAAGTAGTGCACAAATTATATAAAGACCTTCCTATACCTTTCTTTGCTTATACAGCAATATTCTAGTTTGAAGAAACACAAATCATTCAGTGCAGTTATCTGCTAGACTGCTTTAACATCAGTGCTATACGCTAACATGTGCAAAAGGATGCTAAAATTAAATAAATTATGTCAGGGCTACTTACTTCCATTTCACTGTCAGAACTACTACCTGCGCATTGGCAGCATGCAACACGTCATGTGTTGAGCTCCGCCCACGTTGAGCTCCGCCCACGTTGAGCTCCTACCCGCGCATTGGCAGCATGCAACACGTCATGTGTTGAGCTCCACCCACGTTGAGCTCCGCCCACATTGAGGCACTGCGCACTGCAGTGAGGGGTACTTGACCGTAACCGTGACACTGACACACATCAGACCATTCTCTTGAGGGTCTGTCTAGGGTCTGCTGCACAGGTGGGCACATGGCGTTGTTAAAAGCAGAAGAGAGCAGACACTGTTTGCTCTGAGAAAGAGAGAGAGAGAGAGAGAGAGAGAGAGAGAGAGAGAGAGAGAGAGAGAGAGAGAGAGAGAGAGAGAGAGAGAGAGAGAGAGAGAGAGATCATCGAAGCTCATCAAACACAACACAGGCAGGGAAACTTTAAGAATTCTTCTGTTGAATATTAGCAGGAGAAGAAAGAAGGAGAGACAAAAGGGATGATATATATACACTAATGCCCCAACCTGTACACTGTATTCTTTGGTACAATACAATACAATATACACTATCATACTTTGGCTGGACGTTCTGACCTGTACTGCACTGTATTCATGATGCTGCTGCACTACTGGCACTTAAACATGCTTTATAAATGCTTTTTGCACAATTTAACACATGTACATATCATCCGTCAATTTATTGTCCTTTTTTTTTGTATTTTTTATAGTATAGTGTTTGAGAAAATTCATACTGTAGGAGGGAATGGGGAGTAAGCATTCCATAGTACTTGTGTTGCATATGGCAAATAAAAATCTTGTATCTTGAATCTTAAATTTTGAATCTATATTACAGAGCGTGAAATTAAAACACACCAACCTGAATTTGGAAGGCAAAGGCAAACTGAACCAAATGAAAAATTTCACCATGTTGCAACTTCACCACCGAACCGGAAGAGGCAGAACTGGACCGGTATGGTTGTTTGGTCAGATGACGTTCACACCTAAAGCTGACCCTGTTTTCAAAACCCAAGTGGCTATGGGTACGTACATCCGTATCTTGTATGGGTGGTTTTCAGATGACACACATCAGAGGGCTGTGTATATTTGGGTGTCAGCCATTTGTCTCTAGCTCTCACGTTCTTTTCTACTTTTTTATGGATCTTTCACAGAAAGAAACCAAGGATGACTTGGAATATCTAGCTAAAGATATCCCAGTGCTTTTCCGAGTACGCAAAATGTCTCGAAATACATATAAAGATGAGATATTTACAAAAAATATCGCTGTTTGGTGTTGACCCCGCTAGTATCCCGATCAGTTTGACCCTGATTGAGGCTACAGATGTGCTGAGCGACCTCGTTTTGGAGACCAGCTATTACACCCAACAGCAATTTAAGGCCTTAAAAACCTTTGCATTAAAACTTTAAATAGTGTCTGGGTTCGTAGCCTCTGTACAAGGAAATGCAACATTACTATATAATACATAATAGTTATATATGAACATGATACTATATAATAAATAAGTTATATATTAATATGAACATACTACTAAATACTACATACATTGAGACGATACGATGTCCAACTATACTATGTGATTTACTATATATTACTATTATGTATTTTATAGTAACGTGTTGCTATATATCTATAACTATTATTATATAGACGCATGTTGCTATATATCTATAACTTTAATGTATTATATAGTAGTGTCACGGTTTAGATGACCCCTAAACTCCACCCAACACAGGATTTAAATTCTCCAGCACACACATCACACAAGAGACCAGGATACTAATAAAATAAGGGTTGCTTAAGGTAGTAAGACCCCTATAGACCCACCCTCAGCGCCACTCTTACTCCGTCCCCTACTGCTCACGTGGGCAGTGTAGAGCCTCCTTAGGTGAATGTTACCCCTTAGTACTCTCCCACTGCAACCCAGAATTTGGGCACACGCTACAACCCAAAAGGGCACACCACTGCAACCCAGGCTAGGCACACGCTACAACCCACAAGGGCACACCACTGCAACCCAGGCTGGGCACACGCTACAACCCAAAAAATGGGCACACCGGTGACCCTCCCACTAGGACCCACCCTGGGCGCTGCCCTACACTGCCACCCCTCTAAAAGGACCCTGGAGCTACTGGGGTAAATGGGGTATTGGGGGAAGGAAGGACCTACGGGACAAAACATCAATTGGAGTGGGGATGGGTTCTCGCTCCCTGCACTGCCGAGAACTCAGTCCCCACAAAAATAAAAATAAAGAGTCTCTGGTCTGGGCGGGACGTGGTTGGTGGCTCCGCCCCCGACGTACACAACGCCGCCGCTTGTCCCGCCAGCAACACCGCCTCTCTCTCCGAGCGCTCCCCCCCCCCCCCCCGCAGAAGACAGCCAGGCGACGACGTCGATGGCTCCGCCTCCGGTGGCAATGGGCACAGCGCGGACACTCGCTCCACACTTCCGCCGTCAGACAACACGTCCGGAGAAACCAACCTTGCATGTACAGCCTCTCCCTCTCCGTTCGCTCCGCTGTCACCGCTTCCGCGTCCCGATCGCCGAGAGACACCGCTCTCTCCCGCGGAGGCTATGACAGAAGGCAAAAGCACACACAGGCAGGACACTGCGGGAGCCCTCCTTTCTCCCTTTCCTTCGTTCCTCGAGGATCCAATGACCCCGTTTGGCTTGCGCTCCACACGCACCCCAACGACCGACCTGACACACAAGAACAACTGGGCTCTTAAAGGGGAATTCAGCCTATCCCATTCTAGGCTGCTAATTAAATAACCCGTTCCAGCTGTGGTCGCTCCAGTGGTGCCATCCCACCCTGTGACAGTAGCATGTTGCTATATATATTATTATGTTTGCAGCCGCCTCAACGTTTTCCTCTCTATATTGTCTTTTCCCGAGGTTAAGCGTAGGTTTCCAGTCTACATTCCATCTGTCCCAGTTCATAGCGGGCTGTCCCCAAACCAAATGCTTACTGCAAATTCTCTCGCTCTTCAGGATGTCTTTAGTTGTTGTGTCATCTCGACTTATTGCCGAAATCCAAGCTTCTCTTCTCTCTTCAGTAAGTTTTTAGAACTCTTCACCTTGATTATGTAGAACAGAAGGTATACGGAATAGTCCTACGCCGTCCTTTTACTTCCACAGCCAACTATAATACAATGAACCATCGTTTTCTTCACTCGAGCGTCTGTATTGTGACTCTGTGTTTACGTTCGAGGGGCTCCAACATGGCGGATAGCAACCGTTGTCAAAGACTTAGTCACGTGAGTGAAAACCACCCATTGGCTGTCTAAATATACGGACACATGGAGATTTCCCTTTTGTATGCAAATGTGCATGCGTATCATGGCCACGAAAATCTCTGATGATCTCGTTAAAAATGTTGTGACGAGATTTTAAATGCAAAATAATTTTTTTTTGCCCCAAACGTAAAACATACAAATTAGGGAGCAGAAAGAAGGACAGAAAGGTCAGGAGAGTGAGATGTGTTTCTAAGCATTTTAAAAGGAGGTGTGGAGTGACCTTTTAAAAGTGAGTAGTGCACATAACAATAAGCTGGTGTTAAAGCGGGTTGAAAAAGTCCATGAAGTTGCAACATGGTGTCATTTTTCATTTGGTTCAGTTTGCCTTGCAAATTCAGGTTGGTTAGTTTATTTTTCAAGCTCCATAATATCGATTCAAAATTCATATATATTTATATATATATATTCAGAAAATACAAGATTCTAATTGGCCATATGCAAAGTACAATGTAATGCCTAATCCCCATTCCCTCCCATCGTATGAAATTTCTCAAACACGATACTGTACACAATATAAAAACAAAACAATAAAAATAACAATAAAGTAATGATATTTTCATGTGTTGAATTGTGCAAAAAGCATTTAAAAGCTATTTAAAATGACAGTAGTGCAGCAGCATCATGAATACAGTGCAGTACAGTGCAGAACAGTGCAGTAGCTGTAATGAGTCAAGAAAGTCCAGCTAAAGTATGATAGAGTACTGTAATACGGATGACAATGTTAAAGTGACTGTGGGTATAATGTAGTATAGCCATATTCAGCGTTGAAGGAATGGGACAATCTGCGGCCAATTGTTAAAGCGGGTGGAAAATGAGAGCCGATCCCCAGTCCCGATCTCCGGCAGTTAACCCCGCTATACCACGGACCGCGCTGAGTCTGCCACTGTAGATCGCTGGATTGTGGACGGTGTGCTTTCAAAACATTAGCAATTATATTAACAAAAATATGAATCACAACAGTCAGGGACTACACACAGACAAACACGCAATTATTTTCTGTCCTCTCTGGATGAGGCCCCGTTTTCTCTGTTCTGTTCAACTGAATGGTGTTTAATATGGTGTGATTCTTTATGGTATACTTTTTCACTCAGTCAAGCACATATACATTCTCTATCCATGGGGGTGCTTCATCAGACCTGCCACTGTTTGGTTTGATTTAATATATGCTGGAGTCACAAGAGTCTCGCAGTGAAACTCGTAAATCTTTGTCCACAGCAGACTGTCAAACTCGCGTTCCTGTTCTTTCAGCTTTGTCTGTCACCGTCTGTCTCCTCGTATGCATTTCTTTGTGCCGTTTAATTCACTTGTTTCATTCACAGTTAAATCCCTCTCTGGTCCTGTCTCGTTCTGCTCTGGGGTGTCTGGTGTCTCTGATGTCTGAGGCTGTTTTCCTGTCTTGGGTTTGTTTAAGGCCGGTTCAGTTTGCTTTTGTGCATCCACTCACGTTTTGTCTAAAGCGTCTGTACTTTTATTTTGTGTTGTGACTGAAAATCGGCCCTGGTCTGGCACAACAAAAGCAAAAACATGTTGTTGCATCTATAGTTAAAATGTGAAACATGGCATTGAACCAAGTTCAAGTTCAAGTTCAAGTTAGGTTTATTGTCACAGTTTACACAAGTATAAGCAATGAGTGAAAATCTTATGTGCAAAACCCGACGACAGACAGCAGTTATAAAAAACTGAATAGAATAGAGTAAAAAGAAGTAAAAAAGTACAAAACTGTATAAGTTAAATATATAAAAATGCAATATATAAAATGCAATATATCAGCACAGAAAAAGAGCAATATATATATATATAAATGTAATAAAATATACATTGTTATATGCTTGTTATATGCTATATATGCTATATATGCTATATATGCTATATATGCTATATATGTTATAGCATATGTTATATGCTGATATTGATTCATGAGTTAGGGTGGGCTTGCAACTAACAATATTATTAACAAAGTTCTTTAATTTACAAGTCACAATGAAGTACAAAGTATACGAGCTACAGGGCACAGTAGAGCCTGAGATATAGCTTGAGGTGGCACATAGATGGGATACAAATTATTTACAAATGGCTTGTTTGCCATTCTGTTTTAACCTGCAAGATTGAACTGTAGTTTGAAGGCTTGTTTGATGTTTTGAAAGGCTGAATATCATCTTTTGAATCTCTACAAACATTTATTATTTCAATTTTCCTTCTTCCTTCTTCGTGCAGCACTCTTTACAGTGTTACAGTGATCCAACATGTTCAGACTTGAATGTGTCATAGTGTGTATTAGTTTGTTTTCCGTGTTTGAAACCTTGAAAAGTGTCATCTGAAAACTGTTGTGCTAATGTCTGGGGGAAAAATGTTTTTAAACATTGAAACAGCAAATCTTTAGTGCTTTCGGAGCTGAGTTTACAACACCTGGTTAAGGTCAAGGTCAGATTTATTTATATAGCACATTTTAAAATCAACCGAAGTTGCACCAAAGTGCTTTACAGTATACAGAAACAGACATAATACAAAATACCATAAAAAATGCACAGGTCAATGCAATACAATAAAATTAATAATAAAAATACTATATAAAATGCACGAGTCAATGCAATACAATACAATAAATAAATAGTCACAACACGACCACGGTGTGCAGCTTAACACACCTCAAAACGCCAAAGAAAACAGGTGAGTTTTCAGCCGTGACTTAAAAATCCCAAGAGTCTGAGTGTGAGAGTACAACACCTGGTTAGTCAGAGATCTGCCCACATAGCTGCGAGCTTACCAGTCACGTGATTTCTGGCAGTGTTGTCTTTCAGCTCTCGTCTAAAACTCTGAAACTCCAAAACATACTGTCTGAAAATGTTTTTAAAAAGCGATGACGGATCGTGGTCAATAGTTTGCACATAGGGGTTGTGTTTTCACTTTTCAAAGGTAAGAAGTTACACAGTTTAATTGAGTTTGCATCTTGCCACATTTTGAAAGTTAGTAGATTTAACAAGCTGATGCATGGAATACTCATTACACTAGGTTACAGGTAATGGAGCAAAAACAATTATAATGTTCAGGATTCTTAATTTTTGTGTAAAAATAAAAAATAGTTCTAAATAGCAATAATACAAATAATGAACAATAGGAAGTATGTGCCATATGTGGTTCATATTGCGGCTGGTGAACAGGATGGTGTCACAGCCTTGGGACACGGGAAGCCCAGTAATAAAGTCGAAGGCTATGTGGGACCATGGGCGACTGGGGATGGGAAGGGGGTGCAGGAGGTCTGCTGGAGGGCGATGTGAGGCCTTGCTCTGGGCACAGGTGGAGCAGGCGGCTACAAACCCCTTGACATCCTTCTTGAGGGTGGACCACCAGAACCTTCGGCTGATGAGCTCCGCCGTCCGCCGCTCCCCGGGGTGACAAGCAAAGTGGCTGGAGTGGCCCCACTCCAACACCTGCAGGCGGACAGCAAGAGGCACAAACAACCAGTTACAGGGACCATTACCTGGTTTTGGCTCGGCACGCTGGGCCTGTCTCACCAGCGGCTCGATGGCCCAGGTGACGACACCCACCACCCGGGCTGAGGGAAGGATGGTGTCGGGGTTCTCCTTGACGGCAGGACCCTCCCCCGGGAACTGACGGGAGAGGGCGTCAGCTCTGACGTTCTTGGGCCCGGACGGTAGGTGAGGGTGAAATCGAACTGGCTGAAGAAAAGGGCCCAGCGGGCCTGCCTGGAGTTCAGTCTCTTCGCCGTCCGCATGTAGGCCAGGTTCTTACCACAGTTAACTGACCGCAGATCAATTCTTACTGATCTGACCGCACGATGAACGGCAGCTCTGCTACCTCCAACTAGTGTCTCCACTACTCTGTGAACCGCCGATAGTTCCTTGTTGCCCACGTCGTAGTTCATCTCAGCGGGTTCGAAGCGCCGAGGGAAATAGACAAACGGGTGGACCCTGTGATCCTCCTCCGACCGCTGAGAGAGGACGGCTCCAACGCCCATGTCAGACGCATGTACCTCGACGATGTACTAACTCGTCGGGTAAGGGTTGACGAGAACCGGGGCTGTGGTGAACAGGCTCTTGAGTCAGAGGAAGGCTGACTCAGGAGTCCACACGAATGGCCGAGAGGGGGTGGTGAGGGCATTGAGCGGGGCAGCCGCCTGGCTGAACCCCTTGATGAACCGCCGCACAAAGCCTGCAAAACCCAGGAAGCGCCTGAGCTGCGCGCGGTCAGTAGGGCGCGGCCATTCTACCACCGCCTTGACCTTGGCAGGGTCTGCACGCGGGTCTGTCTATCCTCCACCACGTGGCCAAGATACGTCACCGAGTTGGTGTGGAAGATGCACTTCTCTGCCTTAACGTAAAGCCTGTTCTCCAACAGCCATTGTAGCACCAGACGGACGTGCTGGTGGTGTTCCTCCATGGACCTAGAGAAAATGTTGTCCAGGTACACCACCACAAAGACGTTTAGCATGTCCCTCAGCACGTCATTCACAAGACTTTGGAAAACCCTGGGGGCATTTGACAGACCGAACGGCATGACGTGGTACTCATAGTGGCCGAGATGGGTGTTGAAGGCAGTCTTCCACTCATCACCCTCCCTGATCCTGACCAAGTGATAAGCGTTACGAAGGTCCAATTTGGTGAACACCCGGGCATGCGTGAGTGGCTCGAAAGTGGAATTAAGAAGAGGCAGGGGGTACTTATTCTTCACCGTGATGTCGTTCAGTGCCCGATAGTCTATACAGGGCCTCAGACCACCGTCCTTCTTAGCCACAAAGAAGAAGCCCACTGCGAGGGGTGAAGACGACGGCTTTATAAAGCCTGAGGCTAGGGACTCTGCTGCACAAATATATTTGCGCATCACCTCCTTCTCAGACTGAGAGACGTTGTAGAGCCGCCTCTTAGGTAGGGCGGCCCCAGGATTGAGGTCGATGGGACAATCACAAGGCCGGTAAGGGGAGAGTGAGAGGGCTCTGTCCTTACTAAACACCAGAGAGAGGTCGTGATATATATGTAACCCAGTGATATCTGGCGGAGAGGACACAGGCCTGGATCCGCTGGACGGAGACAGGGTGGAGCGCAGACAGGTTGCATGACAAGCTGTACTCCACCCCATGACCCGCCCAGATACCCAGGAGATGTGAGGGTTGTGTCTCTCCAGCCAGGGTCTACCCAACACTAGAGGCGCCCCCCAGGACCCCCGCCTGGCGGGCTAGAGTTACATCAAGCAGATACTCGTCTTCACCCGAGTCTATGAGAGCGACAACAGACAAGGTCTCCTT
>CM051007.1:1456937-1469437 GCA_027704905.1 Muraenolepis orangiensis
GGGGAATTGGGTTGTGTCCATAAAGTCTCTTTTAACGGTTTGAAAAAAATATAAATAAATGGTTCATAGTCTTTAATGGCTTTCATAGTCGCTCTCGGCTAGGCTAATACTAAATAACGCAATAATCGGATACTTTATTGGTTCCCTGGACAGTAAGCCTTTCTCTTTTTTTTACAGAGGGGGTTAGGGTCACTTCCCGATGGGATTACAGTGACTTCCATGGCATTGGTTAGCTTTAACACCTTGCCTCAGGGTACATCGGCATTAATTAAGAACATAAGCTGTTGCTATTACAGGTACCTCTTACTGCATATAGGACACTGCCTTTGCCAACCGTTTAGCATTTTTGCGTTGTCCATGGTTGTATGTGAACGTTGTCGCTATTGTTGGATTTGTAGCATGTGTTTGTGTGTGTGTTTGTGTGTGTGTCTGTGATCTATACCTCAGGGCATGTTAAGGTCGCTGGTAATAATAGGATGTGATTATGTCATGTAACTCAATGTTATTGATTTACCATTTCCCCTTTCTTCCCTGCGTGACCTTGCTGCGCTCAAACGCCTCTCTTTTTCCAATCGATCAAACCCTTCCGTTGTCGCACAGCTGGTACACACAGCCACACACACACACACACACACACACACACACACACACATGCACACACAAGCACACGCACATGGACATATTATGCACTATGTGTGTGGGTGTTTGACTGTTTTTGTTTGTGTCCCTACGGTCTGTGTCCATGCAATAGTACAGCAAACATAGGCAAATGATGAAATACGTGTGATGAAAAACATAAAACTATAACTATTTAGATATCTTGCTAACTCTAAGAGAGTCAGGGACTTTCAATTATGTTTCTTATTTAATAAATACATATAAAATAGTGTTATTAGTAGTATTAAGTAGTTAGTAATAGTATTAAAAACCTGTGCATGTGTCTGTTTTGAAGCGGGGCGTGGCCACTGTTTCCCTGTTCCCTGAATAAACAAGTTTATTCAAATTAAACATCTATCTAAACGTGTTTTTCAGCCATCTGCTTTTCTTTTTTTAATGCATGCACCCTCGACACTACGCTTCCCACAGTTCATCACACCGTGACGGCAACTTCTGGCAACTTCCGCATCTGCGGTTAAAACGACTCCACTCACAGTTTTCCGAGAACTGTTCATCCCAACAACGTCACACCTGACACTGCACTTCCTTGGCCCATGAGCAATACACATATGCAGACACACACACACACACACACACACACACACACACACACACCTCTAATTATATCTCGGGGATGATTGCAATGATGTTGATGATGATGATGATGATTGGGAAAAAGAGGAGGTGGAGGAGGGTAACACATCAGGGGATGAACTCTTCATCGACCACTACACTTCAGTCCACTACACTTCAGTCCTCTCTTCACACTGCACACCCTTCACCACAGGTGTTAGCACTAGCTCTCTCCTTACGTGAGAGAGAGGGAGGGAGGGAGGGGGAGGAGGGGAAGGGAGAGAGATGGCGAGACAGAGGGAGAGGGAGGGGGAGAGAGAGAGGGAGAGGGGGCAGGGGAGGAGGAGAGGGGGAGGTGGAAGGGGAGAGGGAGATGACGTGCGAGGCGGTGAGAGAGAGGGAGAGAAGATGGAGAGAATATTGTCATTGGGCTCTGCTGATCTCATTCGTGGTCCAGGAGACAATCTCTGGGTTTCAACCTTCCAACCATCCATCACAAAACATCTCTCTTAAGGTGTGCCATTTGCCGATACGTCCAAAACTAAGTATCTTCATCCCCCACAGTGGAAACACCCAGACTGCCACAAAATTCACTTGTCCATGTTATTTAACCCTGAAATTGATAACTTTAATTATCTGAAAACAAGTGTCACCGTGGAGAAATTAACCCTGATTGCGTTGAGCTGCGTTAAGGTATTAAGCCAGATTAGCACGGTCTCTAGCTGACTTCCCTCCTTCACAATGTAGCTGCCGGCTAATGTTGTACTAGCTACGCAGACTGTTTTTGCTGGGTCATAATTGCGAAACTCGCCGCTAAATGAATATGCTGTGTGTGCCTGTGTGTATTCACTTGACGCGTGTCTGGAGGGAGGGGCGGGGGGTCATGGAAGTGGTCCTTTCTGCGTAACCTGCCAGAAACGAGAATTAATTGAGTACAATTAGTTCATCCACAGTCACTCAAGTGTTTTCAACTGCTTTGTCCGTGGGATAATTTTTCGTAGGACGTACCGAAAAGACACAATTTAAAATCCCCATATAAATATAAATATATATTTAAAAATATATATATATACAAATACATCACATGCTGTACATCACACGACAATTATTGAATCCTTTCTGTGATAACCTGACTCAGATCTGTCTTCATTAGTAACACTTTGGGTGAGCGTTTTTCTCCCAGGGCCCTGATTTGTTTACATTTCATGTCCCGCCGTTGGGTGTTTCGGTCCCTGGTCCAATTAGTCTTCTTCCCTCCCCGGTCCATCTCGATCTCTCCCTCCCCCCCTCCTCCTCACCCCCTCCTCACCCCTTCACACAGAGTGAGGGTGACACGTGCCGACTGAGCAGATAATCGATAATCTCTCCTTTCCGCCTCCCTAGCTTTCATGTTTATTCTATCCACTCAGTGTTTAGTATAGTATTGTGTTGTTGTAGGAAATTCATACTGTGGAAGTGAATGGGGAGTAAGTGTTCCATTGTATTTGTTACACATGGCAAAAAAATACATCTTAAATCTTATTCTGCCAACTTTATGCTTTACTATAACAAAAAATATTTATAAATAACTTACAAATCTATCTTTGTGTCTACCAGACACAAAGCCCTTATCAATTACACGCGAGGGGACGTAGGGGAGGCCTGGCGTCCTAACAAAGCTTGTTTAATCAAGCTGCCACACGGCCCCGGGGCCGAGGGGCGCCGGGTCACGGGACTGAATTATCTCCTGCTTTGCCGTTCAGTCCGATGAGGGTCCGTTCAGTCATCCGCCACCTCCATCCCCCCTCTGGCTCAGCAAGAGCTGGATGTATGCATGGATGTCTGCACACACATGCCCACACACACACACACACACACACACACACACACACACACACACACACACACCACACACTCTGTACTCACACACACACACACACCTGTACTCTGGTCACTCTCTCTTTCGCTCTCTCTCGCTCTCTCTATCGCTCTCTCAGCTCACTACATATGGTCTAAGATTCGTAATATCACACACAAACACACACACACACACACACACACACACACACACACACACACACACACACACACACACACACACACACACACACACACACACACACACACACTACACTACACACACACACACACACATTATTGGCCAATTGCAACAGGTACATAGGAATGCTTACTCCCCATTCCCTCCCACAGTATACATCTCCAAAACAATACCATAAAAATAATATATACAATAAAAATAAACAAAAAAAAGAGCAGGAAAGAGAGACAGAGGGCCGTGATGTTAGATCAGCACTACTAGATTCCAGCGCTTGGATGATTTTGTCCTGTTCAAGAACAAAAGGGTGTGTGTGTGAGAGAGAGTCCTCAATGTAATGTATACTTTAGCCATTTCTTCACTCTCTGAGGCAGGTGTTGAGCCCTGCTGCTGCTGTTGTTGTTGTTGTTTTTCATTGTTTCATTTTATTTTCACACTTTTATTGTAGTACGGCCGGAACAAGCGGTTTACTCAGTGACACCAAAGCTCTGTATTGTTTAACAGCAGGCGGGTGACCGCTCTGAAGGCTCTGAGGCAGAAGCCCCACACTGTAATGAGGATTTGAGTGAAGCCAGGAGAGGCCATGGTTTGATCGGTCCAGTCTGGGGGGTGATGTCCCTTCACGAACATCCTCAAATCTCCCCTAATGTATACTGTATACATCCCACAACCTTATGAGGGATCAGCCCGCACCCACAGAAGGTTATCAAAATAATATTACTGCCACCAACCGGCCTACCTGTGTAGTATATGAACTTGTTTTATTTATTATTATTATTATTATTTATTTTTTTGTTTGTACTCTCACTAGGTTTTGCCGTTTTTCGATAACTGTGTCATTACAAACCAAAGGGGGCGAGTGGTCTGGCGGTCGGGGGAGGGGCGAGACGGGTTTTGGGAAAAAAAATGTCATTTGATTATGACGTGTAGCAGTGGCGGCGGAGACGTTATGAAGAATCACGTGTTTGCGCTTTACTCTGAGGTTAGCTCTCATCGTAGCGAAATAAATGGCTGATTAACTATGTGGTTTTTTTTCTTCCATTATTTCCTTCACTATCTCTCTCTCTCTCTCTCTCTCTCTCTCGCTCTCTCTCTCGCTCTCCTCCCTCCATGATAGAATATATTTAGTGTCTGATGGTTGTGCTAAATTGAAGGGATTATTCTAATGCCCTGCCAGTAGGAAGAAAGCCTGGGTGTAATTCCATCCCCCCCCTCTCTACCCCCTACCTGTTACAAAGGGGACTTACTGATAGAGCATTTCATTCAAATTTCATATGCTTTCAGCCAATCTTAAAATGACTTAGATGTTATATATATATATATATATACATATATATATATATATATATATACATATACATGTATATGAGATACAAGATACAAGACACAAGATACAAGATATTTTATTGGCCAATTGCAACAGGTACATTGGAATGCTTACTCCCCAATCTCTCCCGCAGTATACATCACCAAAACAACACCATCAATATAATATATACAATAAAAATAAACCAAAAAAGAGCAGGGAAAAAGAGAGCCAGAGGGCCGTGATGGTAGAACAGATCTACTAGATGTCAGGATCGGATTGGGAGGCAGTAGCTCCGGAGATGGAGCCTGTAGTCTGTTGTTTGGTCACATTACACTTAAAAGATGTGCAGTGAAATAAAATGGGCAGAAATTGTGCAAAATACAAAAGTCAATAGAAAGAAAATGAAATAAACAATGTATCACTAAGAAACTAAGTATAAACAAATATAACAAATATATAAAAGTCGATGCAATCCAAGTTTATTATGCACACGCAGTGCGCCTACTGAAATGCTAGGAGTGCTGCCACTATCACACTATCATAACATGTCATTAACATTACACTGTCATAACATGTCATTAACATGACACTATCATAACATGTCATTAACATTACACTATCATAACATGTCATTAACATTACACTGTCATAACATATCATTAACATTACACTATCATAACATGTCATTAACATTACACTATCATAACATGTCATTAACATTACACTATCATAACATGTCATTAACATTACACTATCATAACATGTCATTAACATTACTCTATCATAACATGTCATTAACATTACTCTATCATAACATGTCATTAACATGACACTATCATAACATGTCATTAACATGACACTATCATAACATGTCATTAACATGACACTATCATAACATGTCATTAACATTACACTTTCATAACATGTCATTAACATTACACTATCATAACATGTCATTAACATTACACTATCATAACATGTCATTAACATGACACTATCATAACAAGTCATTAACATGACACTATCATAACATGTCATTAACATTACACTATCATAACATGTCATTAACATGACACTATCATAACATGTCATTAACATTACACTATCATAACATGTCATTAACATGACTCTATCATAACATGTCATTAACATTACACTATCATAACATGTCATTAAAATTACTCTATCATAACATGTCATTAACATTACACTATCATAACATGTCATTAACATTACACTATCATAACATGTCATTAACATTACACTATCATAACATGTCATTAACATTACACTATCATAACATTGTCATTAACATTACACTATCATAACATGTCATTAACATTACACTATCATAACATTGTCATTAACATTACACTATCATAACATGTCATTAACATTACACTATCATAACATGTCATTAACATGACACTATCATAACATGTCATTAACATGACACTATCATAACATGTCATTAACATGACACTATCATACTTTGCTAGACTTTCTGGACTCATTACAGTTACTGTACTGCACTGTATCCATGATGCTGCTGCACTACTGGCACTTTAAAAGCTTTAATATGCTTTATGCACAATTCAACACGTGTAAATATCATCAGTCACTTTATTGTTCTTTTTATTATTTTTTATCGTTGTTTTTATTTTTATTTTTATTCTGTATAGTATTTTTATAGTATTTATAGTATTTTAGAAATTCCTACTGCGTGAGGGACATTTAGACGTGAGCCGTACCTTGTGAAGCGACCTTGGTCAACAGTGCTGTTTATAGGCAGTCCATTGGACCATGTTGTTGCTGCGTTCAGACGGTCACCTGTGTGGTACACAATGGCATCCAAGTTTGCTAACGCTCAGCGATAGCGGGCTTCTGCCGCTAAGTATGGAGAGACATGCCGGTCAACAGACCGGCATGTCTAACCGTGAATAACCGTGAACAGAAATTAATAAGCAAATTCACACAAAAACTATATTGATGTCCTTCGGGGGAACAATTTTCTCCGGCAGCTGCTCAGAGAAAGCAAGCAAATTTACTTTTTAATTACTCTATTTATTATTTCTTTATTTCTTTATTTCTTTATTTCTTTATTTCTTTATTTCTTTATTTATTTTTTCGTTTTATTTATTTTTCCTTTCTGCTGAGGCTGAAGTAGTTTAGGATGTGCCTGTTAGCAAAGCCCATACATTTTAATGTCATATGTTTATTTATTGTACTTACTCACAGACATTCAGGACTGGCTGTGATACGGACGCCCTGGGGAACACAAAGAAGAGGGAAGATAAGGGTTTAGCTGAGTAGGACCCCAGTGTGTGTGCGTGTGTGTGTGTGTGTGTGTGTGTGTGTGTGTGTGTGTGTGTGTGTGTGTGTGTGTGTGTGTGTGTGTGTGTGTGTGTGTGTGTGTGTGTGTGTGTGTGTGTGTGTGTGTGTGTGTGTGTGTGTGTGTGTGTGTGTGTGTGTGTGTGTGTGTGTGTGTGTGTGTGTGTGTGTGTGTGTGTCGAGAGAGAGTAAGGGATACTTTCAACATTTCTGGCGGTTTCCCGGTTGTTGTTGTAATTATTTGATTGTTAAACATACATTTGTGTTTCTGCAGGGGGTTCTATCTTACGGCCAGAGAACACCCTCACACCAGGGAAACAAAATACCTCACGGTGGAGAAGGAAGGAGGAGTAAGGAGGAGGAAGGAGGAGGAAGGAGGAGGAAGGAGAAGGAAGGAGGAGGAAGGAGAAGGAAGGAGGAGGAAGGAGAAGGAAGGAGGAGGAAGGAGGAGGAATGAGAAGGAAGGAGGAGGAAGGAGGAGGAAAGAGAAGGAAGGAGAAGGAAGGAGAAGGAAGGAGGAGGAATGAGAAGGAAGGAGGAGGAAGGAGGAGGAATGAGAAGGAAGGAGGAGGAAGGAAGATAGAGAGACAGATTGATTAATGGAAAGAGAGGCAGACAGACAGATGAATGGAAAGAGAGAGAGACAGATTGATTAATGGAAAGAGAGGCAGACAGACAGATGAATGGAAAGAGAGAGAGACAGATTGATTAATGGAAAGAGAGGCAGACAGACAGATGAATGGAAAGAGAGAGAGACAGATTGATTAATGGAAAGAGAGAGAGACAGATTGGTTAATGGAAAGAGAGGCAGACAGACAGATGAATGGAAAGAGAGAGAGACAGATTGATTAATGGAAAGAGAGAGAGACAGACAGATGGTAAAGAGGGACAGATAAAAGGACAAATTAAAAGAGAGACAGACAGACAAACAGAGAGAGAGACAGACAGATGAATGGAAAGCAACAGAGAGAGCCAAAAGACCCAAAGAGAGACAGAAAGACAGACACATGGAAAGAGACAGACAGACAGACAGATGAATGGAGAGAGAGACAGAGAAATGGATAGAGCGAGAGAGAGGGGAAGAGCTAAACTAATAGAAATAAACACAGACAGACAAATTGAAGAGAGACAAACGGACAGAAAAATATAAAGAAAGACGGACAGATGAATGGAAAGAGACAGACAGACAAATATGAACAGGGACAGACAGACTGGAAAGAGACATAGAGAGAGAGAGAGAGAGAGAGAGAGAGAGAGAGAGAGAGAGAGAGAGAGAGAGAGAGAGAGAGAGAGAGAGAGAGAGAGAGAGAGAGAGAGGGAGAGAGAGAGAGGGAGAGAGAGAGGCAGAACAATGAGGGCCCTAGTGGGATCTCTGTTGCCAGAGGACTCCATGCAAGGTGCAAATAATTAGTCAGGCCCCGCCGTACTATTGAAATAGAGTGCAGTGGAGTGAGGCATTTTTTAATACCCATGTAATTTATTAATACACACACATGCACGTACATACACACACACACACACACACATACACACACACACATGTTCATGTTGGCACACACTCACATACTTTCTCTCTCTCACTCACACACAAAACACATGCGGGCACACACACACACACACACACACACACATACACACACACACACACACACACACACACACACACACACACACACATACACACACACACACACACATACACACACATACACACACACACACACACACACACACACATACACACACACACACACACACACATACACACACACACACACACACACACACATACACATACACACATACACACATACACACATACACACACAGACACACTGAAGGTAGTGTGAGGCACCAAGGTCGAAGCCCAAAGTCACAGTTTTCTACCGTGCTTCATATTATCCATAACATATTACTTGTAATAATTGCCCTCGGCCTCCTCGGCTCTTATTGAATAGTCTGTGTTGCTGCGGGAGAGAATCCTGTAGTCGTAATGTACGATGTCCTCCCAGCATGTGATGATGTGGAGCTGACTCGTTCATATCCGGATATCTGTAGGATGTAACAGGATGTTGAAGCCTGGGTTCCGACTCATCGCTAATGATGAGACAAACAGGGTTCAGAACATGAAGCAGACCACATGTAGCCCCGCCCTCTGCTTCAGAGTGCCACATGTAGCCCCGCCCTCTGCTTCAGAGTGCCACATGTAGCCCCGCCCTCTGCTTCAGAGTGCCACATGTAGCCCCGCCCTCTGCTTCAGAGTGCCACATGTAGCCCCGCCCTCTGCTTCAGAGTGCCACATGTAGCCCCGCCCTCTGCTTCAGAGTGCCACATGTAGCCCCACCCTCTGGTTCAGAGTGCCACATGTAGCCCCGCCCTCTGGTTCAGAGTGCCACATGTAGCCCCGCCCTCTGGTTCAGAGTGCCACATGTAGCCCCGCCCTCTGGTTCAGAGTGCCACATGTAGCCCCGCCCTCTGGTTCAGAGTGCCACATGTAGCCCCGCCCTCTGGTTCAGAGTGCCACATATAGCCCCGCCCTCTGCTTCAGAGTGCCACATGTAGCCCCGCCCTCTGGTTCAGAGTGCCACATGTAGCCCCGCCCTCTGGTTCAGAGTGCCACATGTAGCCCCGCCCTCTGCTTCAGAGTGCCACATGTAGCCCCACCCTCTGGTTCAGAGTGCCACATGTAGCCCCGCCCTCTTGTTCAGAGTGCCATGTAGCCCCGCCCTCTGCTTCAGAGTGCCACATGTAGCCCCGCCCTCTGCTTCAGAGTGCCACATGTAGCCCCGCCCTCTGGTTCAGAGTGCTGTCGCTTTTTACAGAGTTTCCAACACAGTCTGAATCAATTTATTCAAAATAAAAATAAAACACATTGTCTTAACCTTTTTAGCCGTTTTCCGACAACTACTGAATTAGGATACGAGTCATGGACGTTTTCTGTTTTGATTCTGCAATGCTATTATTTTTTTTAAATTGTACACTAAAAACACAGAATGCAAAACTGTTGTTTCTAGAAAAGGTTACGTTTATAGAATTCATATTTCAGATAGAGATGCCTAATGAAGAACAGCTTGTACTGCTTTTGTAAAGCATGTGTTTGGCAAAATGTTTCAAACGCTTGCAGATAATAGCTGCCTCCTGCAGGGTTGAGTGTGTGTGTGTGTTGAAAAAAAGAGAGAGAGAGAGAGAGAGAGAGAGAGAGAGAGAGAGAGAGAGAGAGAGAGAGAGAGAGAGAGCTGAATGAATGTCTCCATTATGAACAGTCGTGATGTACACCTGGAATATAAATGGATTCTAGAGTTTTAGTACCTATCCCTTTTCCTGGGCTGGTTTGGGCTCCTCTCTCTCTCTCTCTCTCTCTCTCTCTCTCTCTCTCTCTCTCTCTCTCTCTCTCTCTCTGCCCTTTGATTCCTATTGACCTGCTGGTTATGTTTTGCCACAACTCATTCCATTTCCCTGCAGCACTTTTCTACACAAAGAAACAACCAGAAAAGATAGAAAGAGAAACACTAAAGGTACAGAGGGTTTTATTCTCCATTTCACACTCACCTGGAAGGAGAGTTCCTTCACAGGCAGAGACACGGCACAGGCAGGAGATCAATAAGCTTAACACACACACAAACCCATACACACACACACACACACACACACACACACACACACACACACACACACACACACACACACACACACACAAGATGACTCACAGAAGATGACACACAGACAAACAAATGCACACCACCCACGAGGGCGACCCATGGCAAGGGCCTTGTTGTGTATAAAGAAGCCATGGTGCACAGCTTGGCTCTGGCCGTATGTCAATCCACTGAGGGCATCCCAGCCCTCTAAAGCCAAGGACACCGATGGCATAGAGGCGGTACAATCGCCTCTATGACCATAGAGTCATAGAGTCATTGTACCATTTACAATGACTCTATGACGGTACAATGGTACTATGACACTATGACTCTACAATGACTCTGTTACTCTATGGTACAATCACCGCCAACATGACTCTACAATGACTCTGTTACTCTATGTCACCGCCAACATGACGAGGAAACAATCATTTTAAACGTTGTGATTTATATGTTTTCTTTATTCCTGTATTTGTTGTTGTAAATTGGGTCTACATAAATGGATTATTGTGTGATTAATGAAAAATGCTGAAAATGTTTCATATACAATCTTTTAACGTTTGAGAGTGAAAGGTGGGTGGGATTAGACATACTAACAGTGATAAAAGTGCAAGGAATGTGTTGTTATTGGCATGGGAATTGGGTATCTGACAAAGGGTTGAGGGGTCATTAAACCAAAAACCAAAACCAAAAAAAATATTTATGGGTCACCATATTCACCAGTTCACTAAGGGGTGGGGGGGGAACAACCAGTGTGTGTGAATCACGCCACGGTCGGAAGTGCGAGTGCACTCCTCGATGTAACAGGTGTTACATTAGTGCATTAGTGCAGCGCAGCCCGGAACACACCCGGAACTCACCCGCACTGGGCTCAAACTGACGATCGCTGGCATAAGAGGTGACGTTCTTACGTGATAAGCCAAAACCAATGGGCTCTAGCTTCATGGCTACAAAATCTATTTAGGCGTCGAGGAGTGAGGTTACCACTGCACAGCACCACCTGCTGGCGTCGGTTACATGAGGGAACGCCGAGGATATGGTGTGTTTGATTAATACGGCTACTTTTTAAATGTGCAAACGCTGTAAAAATGCAGAGAAGTAAATTTGCTAGTCCGTATCGACCGGCCCACATGTCTAAACAGTGGGTTGAGTATCGGCAGCCACCGAATCTCCGAAACGTGTGCAATATCGGACAAAAACCTGAATGGCACAAACAAAAACAAAACCAAAAATGGAGAGAAACCCCAGAGGGAGACGCTGCACTCAAACGCGCCAGCGTTTTTTTCCTTCTCCGTCTTCGCCAGACAGGAAATCAAGATGGCAAGTCACTTTTACCGGTGCCAGCTCGTCTCAGGACCCCGCACGGCTGCCAAAACCTAGCGAGCCGAAATCCTGTGGCTGCAGCTCCATCCTGCTGTGAGCATGAGGACAGCTACACAGTGCTTGTTGAGCTTTTTCCTTTTTTTCCTGAAGCGTTTTTCCCCAAAAAGTCGAGGCCAAATCAGCCCAGCTACAATAATGCCCATAGTGCATCTCTTCATTCCACTGCCAATGCGCTACCAACGTCTCCAACATGTCTATCACCAACTGCCACCATCTCCACCACCACCACAATCTCAACCCCCAAGCGCCACCACCATCACCAACCATCACCATCTCCACCGCCACCATCTCCACCACCAAGCACCACCATCTCCACAATCAACTGCAAGAACACATTACCTTTTTCAGCGAAATTAGTACAGACTCTATTTCAAGGGTCTCCGTGTGGAGGCAGGTCTGGATGTTTTTTAACAGACTTGCGAAGCTCTCAGTTGCTCTCGCGGTGCCCTGCCGCCTCCTTGATACGTCTTGTGTGTGTGTGTACAGACACACACATACACACGTTGCAGCACGGTTAACAGTGGGTGCATTTCCCCGGGTCTTGTTGTGAATGGGCTGGATTTCAATAATTTAA
>CM051007.1:1474437-1486937 GCA_027704905.1 Muraenolepis orangiensis
GCTAATCCAAGGATAAGTGAACGCAATGTGAATATATATACATGTTAGTTAGTTAGTAAAGCCCTTGGCTCCTCCAGGGAGCATAGGCCATTGACCAATGTCTTCTAACTCACTTGGTTGGGGGCAAGTTTTTCAAGGTCTCCCCAGTTTTGCCCACTGGAAGACATCTCTGCCTGGACATCCCTCCTCCAACTGTTCTTGGGGCGACCTCTTTTTCTCTTCCCTTGTGGGTTCCACTTTAGGGCTTGTAGGGTGATGTTGTTGGCTGATTTCCTGAGAGTCTGTCCTATCCAGCTCCACTTTCTTTTTAGGATCTGTAGGTCAATGGGATCCTGTCCAGTTCTCTCCCACAGATCTCTCTCCACACATTCCTGACATTTTTCCCTCCACCAGATGTTCAGGATCATCCTAAGGCAGTTGTTGATGAATGTTTGCAGTCTGGTTGTTGTTTGTTTTGTTGGTCGCCATGTTTCTGATCCATACAGCATCACCTGTTTCACATTGGAGTTAAAGATGCGTAGTTTGGTATTAGTTGAGATGGTTTTGGAGCTCCAGATCTTCGTGAGGATGTTAAGTCAAGTCAAGTCAAGTCAAGTCAAGTTTATTGTCACTTCACAGTTTACACAAGTATAAAGCAGTGAGTGAAAATATTATGTGCAATACCCGACGACAGACAGAAGTTATAAAAATAAGATTAAAAAAATAAAAACAGAATAAAACTGTATAAAGTTAAATATACAAAATAAAAATTCAATTTATAAAATGCAATATATCGGCACAGAAAAAGAGCAATATGTATATATAGAAATCAATGTAATAAAATATACATCGTTATATGCTATACGCCCTTGTTCAGCAGCCTGATGGCCTGACTGTGGAAGCTATCTCTGAGTTTATTTGTACGGCACTTGATACTGCGGTATTGCCTGCCTGACGGTAAAAGTGAATACAGTTCGTGGCTGGGGTGGGCAATGTCTTTATGATGCGTTTGGCCTTGGCCACGCACCGCTGGTTGTATATATCCAGGAGGGAGGGGAGCTCACCTCCAACGATATACTGGGCCGTCCGCACCACCCTTTGAAGCGCTCTGCGCTCGAGTGCGGTGCAGTTCCCGTACCAGGCGGTGATACACCCTGTAAGAACACTCTCGATGGTGGCGGTATAGAATGTTCTCAGGATGCGGGGGCCCATGCTGAATTTGACGCCTGAGGAAATACAAGCGTTGTTGGGCCCTTTTCAACACGTGTGTGGTGTGCGTGGACCATGTGAGGTCCTCGGAGATGTGCACGCCGAGGAACTTGAAGCTGCTGACCCTCTCTACTGCAAGACCGTCGATGGAGATAGGGCTGTGCTCTCCTCTCTGCTTCCTGTAGTCCACGATCGGCTCCTTGGTCTTCTTGATGTTGAGGGCGAGGCTGTTCTCCTGGCACCACTGCTCCAGCGATCCAACCTCCTCCCTGTAGGCTGTCTCGTTGTCGCCGGCAATCAGGCCCGTCGTCAGCAAACTTGATGATGATGTTGGAGCTGTGCATAGCCATGGAGTCGTGGGTGTAGAGGGAGTAGAGGAGAGAGCTCAGCACGCAACCCTTGGGGGCTCCCGTGTTGAGGGTCAGACCTCTAAGCTTGGTGTTGAGCTTGGCAGGAACTATCGTGTTGAACGCTGAGCTGTAGTCCACAAACAGCATTCACACATAACAGTTCTTTCCCTCCAGGTGGGAAAGGGCAGTGTGGAGGGCCATGGTATTTGCATTGTCCGTGGATCTGTTTTGATGACAATCATTTTGCTGACAATCGAGGTGAGGGCTACAGGTCTATCGTCATTGAGGCATGTTACCTTGGGTTGTTTAGGGACAGGCACGATGGTGGACATCTTGAAGACCACTGGAACAACAGCCTGGGACAGGGAGAGGTTGAAGATGTCTGCAAAGACTCCTGCCAACTGGTCTGCGCATGCTCTGAGGACGTGGCCCGGGATGTTGTCGGGGCCTGCCGCCTTACGGATGTTCAACCGCTTGAAGGTGCGGCGCACATCCGCCTCCGAGATGTTGAGCAGGCTGGTCTCCTCAGGCGGCGCTGGCTTCTGCGGGCTGCCGTTCACGTCAAACCGAGCAAAAAAAGTATTGAGCTCTCCTGGGAGGGAGGTAGAGGAGTTCTCTACACAACTGGTTCTCCCTCTATCATTATCGTCCGTAGCCCCTGCCACATACCTCTCGTGTCGTGGCTCTTGAATTTAAACATAAACATGAAATGTTATAATGTATAATGTTATAATGTCATAAGATGTTAAACATAACCCTGGCTTTGTTGATCCTGCTCTCACACTTTCTAGGTATGTGAATGCCTCCACTTCCTCTAGGGGGCGCCATGTATGAGGATGGGGTTTCTGCTCCTTGAATGGAACTTCATCGCCTGTTTTTTTGTTGTGTTTGGTGTAAGTCCCAATTTTTCTGCTGCTTGTGTGAGTCTGTCTGTCTTATCCTGCATTTGCATGAAGGGCAATGTCATCCACAAAGTCGAGGTTGTCTAATTGCTCCCACATTGTCCATCCCTGTTAGACCCCCGTATTGACGTTGAAGCTCTTTGATAACTGGCCTGTATGCATGATCTTGCATGTAGTTCCATCATATGAGTTTTTGATGATGTTTATTAGTTTGATGGGGATTCCGTAGTGTTCCATTAAGCTCCATAGGGTTGTTCTGTCTAAGCTGTCAAATGCTTTTTCGAAGTCGATGAAGTTGATGCAGAGGGATGTGTTCCATTATATTGACTGTTCAATTATGATGCAAAGTGTTGCTATGTGATCCGTACACAAGCGGTCTCTCCTGAACCCGGCCTGCTGGTCCCTGAGCCTCTTGTCTACAAATTCCTGGAGGCGGTTGAGGATGATCCGGTTGAGATCTTTTCCGGGTACGAAAAGTAGGGTGATTCCTCTATAGTTCATACACTGTCGTAAGTCACCTTTCTTTGGAAGTTTCACAATGTGTCCCTCTGCCAATTCTCTAGGTGTCTTTTCCTCTTCTCAAATCCTGCCAAACAAGTCGTAGAGCATGTCTGTTGATGTATTTGCATCTGCTTAAGGGCTTCTGATGGAATATTATCAGGGCCAGCAGCCTTGCCACTCTTCTGTTGCTTGATTGCAGTCTTTATTTCAACTTTTTAAATACTGCTGGTCTCTCACTCCTGATTTAATGAATCTATTCATGAATATACGTGAATAGATGAATTATATGCCGCAAGATATTACCATTACTATGTGATAGATGATATATAATGTATATGTTCTTGAACCACTGGAGGACGACTACGCGGAGGGGGTCATTTATAAATTAACCCATTTATATTATATATTATATATATATTCATCTTCTAATGGAGAGCTCTGCTCCTGATAACTCTGATACTGAATTGATTGACAGCAGCTGGCTTATATCTTACTTCTTCACTGTGATTGGCTTTAACATCTTGGGGTTCCTTTTTTGAAGAGGAAAGGACATAATATACATCTTAGGAAAATGTATCACTGTTAGGGTTCTTCTTCTTTCTTGTGTCGCCATCAGACGCCCACCTCAGTGTCATGCAGCCACAGCCTTGTCTCTGGTCCAACTCGGAAGGGGCCCACCCTCCGAAGGAGGTCTTTGCAGTGAACAGGTGGTGATTATGTGGTGGGCCGTCTGCTCAAGCTCTGCCAGGCCCCACTTTTCCATAGCACAGTTAGAGTTAGGCAAATTCATCTTCTGCTAACCAACGTGACAAGGTGTCCCTTGTGACTTATTTTGAGTGGCTATGTGGACAAGCATTGACATATGGGAGCTACACAAAGCCATTCTTTAGCTTCATCCAAGATTGTATTAGAGATGTGATGTTTGTGATATGGACAAGCTGTAATACAAGCTGGTTAGTCTCATCAAGGGTTAGAAGTGAATTGAACTCACCCCTCAAACATAATTTATTTATTCATGTTCCCTCACTGTATAACATGGTCTATATCCTTACTGTGGTGAATTGACCTGTGAACAAGCATCACTGAAGTGTTACTGAGTATTCACACATGGTGAGTGCTCTAAGTTGTGTCAGCCTCGGGGGTTGTTTTCAACGCCAAACACAGCCTTTAGCTGTATGACTTCCTGTTTGTAGTACAGATGACAGGTTCCTGGGTACGGAAAGGACCTAGGAAGCTGCTCTCTCTGTTACCTTGTGTTTCCCTTCCTTTCTTCATAACGGGAGCTTGTTAACTTCCCCACAGAAACAGCGCTTCAAACTACGCTTTCTTGTGTGTGTGGTTGGTGGCTGGTTTAAGCAGCCTCACTTGGCCTGAGTTGGACTGATTGGCTGGTGTGGCTGCTCACCTGTGGGTCATTGTTAATCAAGGCCCACCGGTTAAAACAGCCACAACCACACACACTCGTGGAGAGAATTCTAGCATGTACCATCTGCTCTGTTCACAATGATTCAAACTATTGCAAGAAACCGGAATCCTCATCACCCTGTGTTCTTGTCTTTGGGAAGACCCCTGAAGAAGCCAATGGCTGGTGGTAGCATCGTCTGCTACACTGGTGCCTGAACAGGGACCTTTCCGACCAGGACAAGGCACAGCCACCTCCTAGCACCAACCCTTTCAGTTTGTTAACTTCCCCACAGAAACAACGCTTCAAACCCTGCTTTCTTACTTTTTTTGACTTACAGTTGAACTTTACAATACTTGGCTGTCATGCGTCAAAGCCTTATTTTATTCCCGCTAATGTAAGCAAAGGATCACATTCTAATTGTCCTCTTGCTAAAAGTCGGCGTACAAGATAACCTAATGCTACGGCAAATGCTTGAAGCAATCTAATGGGCTATTCATCATTATCCCCCCCCTTTGTTTGACTTTTATTAAGCTATTATGCTTTCAGCTTTCATGAAATGTACAACCAACTGCAGCTACTGTATTTAATGTTACTGCCTTTCTTCAGCTATTAACATGGGGCATGTGGTGTTTTCTCACATCTCTGCCTTATCTCTCTCTCACACACACATATTTCTGTTTTCTAACACATTTTCTAACATATTTTATATTTCGTACACACACACATTCCTTTCTTGGGGCGGCAGTAGCTCAGTCCATTGGGACTTGGCTTGGGAACCGGAGGGTGGCCGGTTCAAGCCCCCAATACAGATCAAATACGGAGTGAGAACTGGTACTAACAAGGTGCCAGTTCGCATCCTGGGCACTGTTGAGGTGCCCTTAAATATAAACCCTTACATTTATATATATATACACATATACATACACACACACACACCCTTATTTTAGATTAAACAAGAAAAAAGGCAATCATCACTTTTTGATGCATAATGTTGTCTTGATCTGGTCATAACTGCCGTTTCCAGTTTCATTGAGGGATGTTAAATCCCAGCCCTCTCTCTGATTGGCCACATTATGAACAAGCTGTAGAGTTTGCTTGCCATATACTAACCATTTGACGGCAATGGCTTTTAACTTGCAAATTTGTGCAAGGGGCAGGCTCCTATGAATTACTTTGTTTTATTAAAGTGAATATTGCAAAAAGGCATTTCCTCAAACTCTGGTCCTGACAAACAAGATCAAGGTCTGGTTTGAATAACATAAATATGTACATATGTACATATGTACCATAAACTCTTTTTTACTTTGAATCAAATCTGGCGTAAATTCTATCAAAAGAAGATCTAAATCTGGAAAGATATTCAAATTAAAACAAACTGAATCCATACGTACGTGTGCTAATGTTTTAACAAATAAAAAAATGTAACCAATAGCAGCCTCACCTGGCCTGAGTTGAACTGATTGGCTGGTGAGGCTGCACACCTGTAGGTGATTGTAAATCAAGGCACAGGTTAAACAGGTTAAAAGGTTAAAACAGCCAGCCCCACACACACTCGAGGATAAGAGCTCTAGCATGTTCCATCTGCTCACATTGATTTCAACTATTGCAATAAACCGGAATCCTCATCACTCTGTGTCCTTGTCTTTGGGATGAGCCCTCAAGTAGCCATGCTAATGGCTAGTGGCAGCGTCGTCTGCTACACTGGCACCTGAACAGGGACATCGCCGATCAGGACATGGCCCAGCCACCTCCCAGCACCAACCCTTACCCCGGGGGGTAGTGCCCAGCAGAGAATGAAGGTGGTGGTGCAGCAACAGTAAGGAGCAAACGCCTGCGACAAGTCACCCCTGGATCCAGCTCGCAACAGCCAAGATCCTGCAGCAACTCCGGCCAGCCAGCCCAGCAGCCCAAGGCCTCATGCTCCAGGTAGGAGGTAAAGATTCCTCTTCACACTTGTGGAGCATAGCCTTACCGGAATCCGGCGGTTGGCGGGCCCTTGAAGGGGCTACCACCATGGCCTAGCTGTCCAGTCACCCAGCCCATCCAGACAACCCAGCAACTGCCAGTCCATAGAAGCCCACCGTTTGGTTAAGACAGCAGCCCAGGCCTCTGGTCTCCAAGACTAAGGAGGGGGAGGGTTGGTTGGCGGGTCACCTTTGGGTATATATACCTGATCGGGTTGAAATCTTGGGGCTCGATTTAAAGGGGCTTTTTTTCACGCTGTGAAATGTGCAAAACAGTGTTGCTGCTGTTGCAAAAAGACAGTGTAAGTGTCAGGAGTGAATGGCGAGAGACAGATCACCACCTACAAACCAAAGTCCCCCCATTCATCTGATGATTCACGCCTTGCCAACGACCTGAACGATTTATACTGCAGATTTGAAACACAACGGACACCCCCCTCAACACCTTCCACATAGCCCCCACCACTGCTGCAATCCAGGCCCCTTCCACTGCTGCCCCCCTAACCCTCCCCCTCCCCCACTCTGCAGCATGCCCCCTCCTCAAACAGGAAAAGGATGTGAACCACCTGTTCAAGAGACAGAATCCCCGGAAGGAGGCCAGACCGGACTCGGTCTCCCCCTCTGTCCTGAAGTACTGCGCTGACCATCTGCCTCCGGCGTTCACCAACATCTTCATCGCCTTACTAGAGACATGTCATGTTCCAGCCTGCTTCAAGACCTCCACCATCCTTCCTGTCCCAAAGAAAACGAAGATCACCGGACTCAACGACTACCGGCCCGTCACATTGACCTCTGTAGCCATGAAGTCATTTGAGCGCCTGGTGTTAGCCCACGTCAAAGCCATCACTGACCCCCTACTGGACCCCCTACAGTTTGCCTACAGAGCCAACAGGTCTGTAGATGATGCTGTGAACATGGCCGTCCACTTCACCCTGCAGCATCTGGACGCCGCAGGCACCTACGCCAGGATCCTGTTCGTGGACTTCAGCTCCGCGTTCAACACCATCCTCCCGCTCACACTGGAGCACGTGCTCTCCCAGCTGGGAGGGCCTGACTCTACCTGCAGGTGGATCACTGACTTCCTTACGATCAGGAAACAGCATGTGGTAAAACCATCTGTGGCTCCAGGTCCACCAGCACAAGGCTGCGTTCTTTCTCCCCTACTCTTCTCCCTGTACACAAACAGCTGCACCTCCAGCCATGAGTCTGTCTCCTGAAGTTTGCGGACGACACCACCCTCATCGGACTCATATCTGGTGGTGACGAGTCTGCCTATAGGAGGGAGATCGACAGACTGCTGACCTGGTGCAGCAGTAACAACCTGGAGCTAAACGATCTAAAAACAGTGGAGATGGTTGTGGACTTCAGGAAAAGCCCAGCTCCCCTCCCCCCCATCACCCTACCCGGTTCACACCGTGGACTCCTTCCGCTTCTTGGGCACCATCATCTCCCGGGACCTCAAGTGGGAGCTGAACATCCGCTCCCTGACCAAGAAAGCCCAGCAGAGGCTGTTCTTCCTGCGGCAGATGAAGAAATTCAACATGCCTCAGTCCATGATGGTTCTCTTCTACACCTCCATCATTGAGTCCATCCTCACCTTCTCCATCACCACCTGGTTTCCCGCTGCCACTGCAAGAGACAAGTCGGCGTGTCATACGCTCTGCGGCTAAAGTGATCGGCTGCAACCTGCCTTCCCTCCAGACCCTGCATGACTCCAGGGCCCTAAAGCAGGCCAGAAAGATTATGGCTGACCACTCTCACCCAGGCCACAGTCTCATTTCACTGCTCCCCTCTGAGGCTGCGGGCCACCAGGTCAAGGACTGCATGCCACAAACACAGCTTCTTCTCCACGGCCTCCAGCCTCCTTAATACCCCCCCCCCCCCCCACTGGACCCAGCCCTCATACACCCACACATATATTCATACAGAAATATTTATTGAAACTTATATTTAGATTTAGATTAAAATGCTAAATTTGCACTGGACTTAGTCCGCTCACTGAACATTTTTGTACATATTGTTTTGCCTTGTTTTTGTCTTGTTCTGTTTTATCTCGACCCCTCTCACCCAGGCCCCAGTCTCTCTGCACCTCTCCCCTCCAGCAGGAGGCTTCCCCCGACCCCCCCCACCGGACCCAGCCCTCCTACACCCACACATACAGACCAATATTTATATCTATATTTATATTTATATTTATATTTGGACTTATATTTTTAAATGCTAAATTTGCACAGGACTTATTGTTTTGCCTTGTCTGTAGTGTGTTGTTTTGCACGTTACTGTGTTGCTCCGGACCCGTGTCAAATTCCTATGCGTGTTTTTATAACTGTGTATGGCAGTAAACCACTTTCTGATTCTGAATCTGATTCTGATTCTGAATGGAGGCATCTGGATGATGTCGGAGGGGAGGGAGAAGTGTTAACTTAAAAGAAAGACTTTAGACGTTAATGATAAATGCAAAGTGAGTGTGAGAAGGGGAGGGAGGGGGGCAAGCAGACCGGTAGAAAGATGTGGTAAAGGATTACTGGAACGTGGTAAATGTCAAAACTTTCTCCTCCTTCCGTCAAGAACAAACCAAAGACGGCAAGTGTTTAGATGGTCAGGAAACACCTGCTTGCCTTAGCCCCCTGTTTTCCCCAAGAACTAGGGGAAGGCTTAGCACCAGCCTCAACAACGGATGGAGGGAATTATTGAGACTAAAGGTGTGTGCATGCATGTGTGCGTGTGTGTGCATGAGTGTGTTTGTGCGAGGATTACAAAACCTCAAACTTTTCGGGTTCTGTCATTACCTTGTCCCGGGCGTTCTTTTCGGTGAGCTGCCAGCAGAGCCAACAAAACAAGGTCTAAAGTTCACCCAACATCTGATTTGCCGAAGAGTGCTTACTTTTTTTGGAGGGAGTGAGAGAGGGAGAGAGGTAGAGAGTTAAAGAGAGGTAGAGAGGTTGAGAGAGAGGTAAAGATAGATGGAGACAGAGAATACACAGAGAGCGAGAGAATACACACAGAATACACAGCGAGAGGGAGTGAGAGAAAGAGATTTAATTCACAGAGAGAGAGAGAGAGAGAGAGAGAGAGATAATATACAATAATTACGTTTTAAATTGAGAAACAATTGGCAATAGTGGGAAAAACAACTCAATGACGACGTTAAAAATAAGATGAAGTTCTCCGGCTCTAGACAGGTATGCATGTATGAATATTGATTGCATTTCCTGAATGCATAATTTATTTTTTTTCTTTTTGGTGGGTGGTCCACGCACAGTGAAACAACTACGTCTGTTATTCTGTATAAGGCAGCGGGAAACATGTATATGTGTGTTCACCCCTATATGCCCCAATAGGCTTTACGCAAAAACCTGAACTTGTCTGTCGCACTGCCGTCAAAGATGCCTATTTCCATTGGGTACAATGTGTGGATTATACTACCACTACTACTTTGAAAGAGTTTAGACAGAGTTTAGGCCGTGGTCGTGAATTGTCTTTATGATTAATGGAATTGTTTGTTTCTAATTGTTTTTGTTTAGTGTATCAGTGCAACCCGGTTGTGAAACCGGTCGTTTTGTCTGTGCGACCAGGCTACCGTGGGCTCTCTCTCCTTCTGTCTCTCACCAGTGTTTGACCATATGTCTTCACCTCCTGGTGAATCTATTGTTGGCCCACTGTGTCGTATACGCTCACCTCATCACACCCCAGTCCTTTATGGTGCCCTCACACCATAGCGTATGCTGAAACCTATGAGTTGCGTGTAAAAAATATTTGTATACGCACCAAACGCATCCGAAATCAACAATTTTGTAAATTTGTAACCTATTCGACCTATGGGTTGCGTGTGAGTTGTGTGTGGGTTGCGTGTGGGTTGCGTGTGGGTTGCCTGTGGGTTGTGTGTGAGTTGCGTGTGAGTTGTGTGTGGGTTGCGTGTGGGTTGCGTGTGGGTTATGTGTGAGTTGCGTGTGAGTTGCGTGTGGGTTGCGTGTGGGTTGCGTGTGAGTTGCGTGTGAGTTGTGTGTGGGTTGCGTGTGGGTTGCGTGTGGGTTGCCTGTGGGTTGTGTGTGAGTTGCGTGTGAGTTGTGTGTGGGTTGCGTGTGGGTTGCGTGTGGGTTATGTGTGAGTTGCGTGTGGGTTGCGTGTGGGTTGCGTGTGGGTTGCGTGTGAGTTGCATGTGGGTTGCATCTGGGTTGCGTGTGAGTTGCGTGTGGGTTGCCTTTGAGTTGCGTGTGGGTTGCGTGTGGGTTGCGTGTGAGTTGCGTGTGGGTTGCGTGTGGGTTGCGTGTGGGTTGCATGTGAGTTGCGTGTGGGTTGCGTGTGAGTTGCGTGTGGGTTGCGTGTGGGTTGCCTGTGAGTTGCGTGCAGAACTTACGAGTTGCGTTTGAGTTGCATTCAAAACTTACAAGTTGCGTTTGACCTGCGTGCTAGTTGCGTGGTATTTGCGAATATCGGTCACATGATAAAAACCTAGAAAAGCGGAGCCGATTCAGTGTTTCCTTCTGATTTGGTCGAAGAGTCAACATGGGGAAAGATACCAAGAAATCTGATAAAAGTGACCCCAAAACCTGGCCAGATACCTCAAATTTGGACCTGCGTTCATAACTTATGAGTTGTGTACCTGTTGCGATCGTGTTGCGTGCGTAGCGTACCTGTTGCGTCCCTGTTGCGTATAAATTGATCGCAGGCATTCGCAGAGAATTATTGAACATTTTCAAAATTTCCGAACTTACTCTGCGTGTGTCTGCGATCACCTACGTGCTTGTTGCGTACTTCAAACCTATAAAACCTATTATTTGCGCGTGAGTTGCGTTCGGAACTTATGACCACTATTTTTTTTCCGCAACCATACGCAACTGGTGATCACTATGGGGAGGGCACCATTAGCTAATTGGTTTTACCAGTGTAAAACAGGGGGGCGGGGGGGAATACTCATATAGATATTGTACATCATCTATCCATTCAGAACGCGATTGACGGCACTGATGAGTCGTTTATGATTGCGCGCCTGGCGTGCAGTTGTCTTCTTCAAGTGGGTTGTTTCAGAGTCGTGTAAAATTCCCTCGTCGAATACAAACCCAAAGGTAAAATAAAACAATACAGAGATGAGCGTAACGATGTAACAGAGATAATTCTATACAGGATCCGGGGGTGGACAAGCTTTCCTCTATTTCTCGTGTTCTGAGGTCTGTATCTTCGGTCTGGAAACACAGAGAGAGAGAGAGAAAAAGGAAAGGGCCGCTTCCTATTTCCAAACTCACTCTCTCGCTCTCTCTCTCTCTCTCAGAGTTTGCGCTAAATAATCCATGGCTCGTGCTAACTACCGCGCCGCGAGCCCGCTACATAGCCTGGCGAGCGCTGACTCAGGCTCCCTGGGGATCCAGGGGGAACAGGCTACGCTACAAGTCAGTTGCTGTCCTCTTCCCCATCTTCCCCCGTCCTCCCTAGTCCTCTCCTGTCCTCCCCCGTCCCCCCCGGTCCTCCCTAGTCCTCTCCTGTCCTCCCCCGTCCCCCCGGTCCTCCCTAGTCCTCTCCTGTCCTCCCCTGTCCTCCCCGTCCTCCCTAGTCCTCTCCTGTCCTCCCCCGTCCCCCCCGGTCCTCCCTAGTCCTTTCCTGTCCTCCCCCGTCCCCCCCGGTCCTCCCTAGTCCTCTCCTGTCCTCCCCCGTCCTCCCCCGTCCTCCCATGTCCTCCCCCCCATCCTCTTCATCCTCCCCGTCCTCCCTAGTCCTCTCCTGTCCTCCCCCGTCCCCCCCCGGTCCTCCCTAGTCCTCTCCTGTCCTCCCCCGTTCTCCCCCATCCTCCCATGTCCTCCCCCCCATCCTCTTCATCCTCCCCGTCCTCTCCGGTCGTCCCTCGTTCCTCCCTCGTTCGTCTCCTGTCCTCCTCCCTATTTTCCGTTCTTTCTTTCCTCCACGGTCTAGGGTTTTGGCTCCCTTACAGGAGAAAGAGAACATGCTGGAGTGTTGAGGGAGAGAACAGAGGTGAAAAGCAGGAGAACAGGGGAGAGAAAGGGAGGCAGAGATTGTGTTTGTTTTGGTATTGTTCTTTCCCCCATCGCTGAAACAGCCACTGACATATGTGGTGCTGCTCTGTGGGGCTCAGGGGGGGAGAAGAGCAGGGGGATGGGGGAGAAGGAGGGGGAGAGAGACTGTTGCAACCTGTAGAGGGAGAGAGAGAGGAGGGAGAGAGGAGAGAGAGAGAGAGAGA
>CM051007.1:1494437-1496937 GCA_027704905.1 Muraenolepis orangiensis
CAGCACCAGCTTAGTGGTTTACTGGTTATTTTAATTGTGTATAGTATTGTTACAGTACATTGTTGTTTATAGTATATAGTATAGCAGGTAGTATAATGTGTTTTGTTCATAGTGTGGTATGGTCATACTGCGTGAATGGGGAGAAAGCATTCCGTTGTAATTGTTACACACGGCAAATAAAAACATCTTGAATATTAAACGTTCACGTAAATCTGGTAAGAAAAGTTGAAGAAGTTATTTTTGTTGAAGAAAAGATATTTAAGTTAAGTGTCTGGACCATGGGAACATGTTTTGTTTTCTCTCTCTCTCTCTCTCTCTCTCTCTCTCTCTCTCTCTCTCTCTCTCCTCTCTCTCTCTCTCTCTCTCTCTCTCTCTCTCTCTCTTTAACCAGATAACCTCCATGTTGAAACAGTTAGGTTAATGTTGAATGCTGATTCCTCTCAGATGTTACCCCTCTAGTTTTGCTCCAGCCGCTGCTCTGCTCTGGTTCCTGAAGGAGGGGGGGGTGCTGTCCAGCGTCCTGATCTCCGGCCGCTGCTCTGCTCTGGTTCCTGAAGGAGGGGAGGGTGCTGTCCAGGGTCCTGATCTCCGGCCGCTGCTCTGCTCTGGTTCCTGAAGGGGGTGGGGTACTGTCCAGGGTCCTGATCTCCGGCCGCTGCTCTGCTCTGGTTCCTGAAGGGGGTGGGGTGCTGTCCAGGGTCCTGATCTCCAGCCGCTGCTCTGCATTGGTTCCTGAAGGGGGTGGGGTGCTGTCCAGGGTCCTGATCTCCGGCCGCTGCTCTGCTCTGGTTCCTGAAGGGGGTGGGGTGCTGTCCAGGGTCCTGATCTTCGGCCGCTGCTCTGCTCTGGTTCCTGAAGGGGGTGGGGTGCTGTCCAGGGTCCTGATCTCTGGCCGCCATTCTGCTCTGGTTCCTGAAGGGGGTGGGGTGCTGTCCAGGGTCCTGATCTCCAGCCGCTATTCTGCTCTGGTTCCTGAAGGGGGTGGGGTGCTGTCCAGGGTCCTGATCTCCAGCCTCTGTGGAGACGTCTTGATGACCCCCCGGGGCTCCTGATGTCTAAGCACACCATTCATATTCAGAGAAGCAGTTCAATTTAGAACATTTCCATGAAAAACATTGTCGTCTGCAATATCCGTCCATGGACCGGTTCACTGCGCTGAACCACACAAGATATAGTAACCTTAGATCTACCCTCGACACCCAAGATAAACCCTATGCAAAGCCATAGCCTACATTACTTTTTGACATATGGATTTGGAAAAAATGTAGTCAAATGCATGCATTTCAGCGCCATAGGAAATTAACAGCGAACACCGACACACACACACACACGTGTGTGCCCGTGGTGCTTAAAGTCAAGCCGTGAAGTAACTTTCAGCACAGTAGACAGATCCACTCGTTCATTGATCACTACCAAGCCATTAATAAAACAAATATGATTGGATTCCAAAAGTTGAACTAATGAAACACACCATGAAACGGAAAGTAATAATCAATGCCACCAAGATGATTTAGTAAAACGCTCAAAATTGTAGCATTGCTTGATATTTTTTATTTATTTTTTTTATCACAAATTTGTCGGTTAATCTGACATGCACGCGCAACGGCACAAAATCACTACACAGTCCAGAGCAACGCTCTGTGATTGGTGGTTAGGGTTAGGAGCAACGTTCTGTGATTGGTGGTTAGGGTTAGGAGCAACGCTCTGTGATTGGTGGTTAGGGTTAGGAGCAACGTTCTGTGATTGGTGGTTAGGGTTAGGAGCAACGCTCTGTGATTGGTGGTTAGGGTTAGGAGCAACGTTCTGTGATTGGTGGTTAGGGTTAGGAGCAACGCTCTGTGATTGGTGGTTAGGGTTAGGAGCAACGCTCTGTGATTGGTGGTTAGGGTTAGGAGAAATGTTCTGTGATTGGGTTAGGAGCAGGGGACTGACAGTTAAATAACCAATCACAGCAGCGCAGACCCTCTGGTTGATCCAATACAGCACCAACCATGAAGTTTGACATCAAATTAATGTAAATTTGGCCACTACTGGCGCATGTAGGTGCTCGGTAATCTCCGTGGGTGCTCGGATCCCAAAGCACCCACGGTACCGGCACCTATGGAGTAGGGGGTCTGGTGCCTTGCTCAAGGGCACCTCAGTAGTGCCCATGTGGGGACTTGAACTGGCGACCTTCCGTGAGGAAGTACAGTACATATGTGAGGGTGAGTTTGTGTTTGTGTACGCATGCGTAAATAAGTAATTTGTATGTTTGCGTCGGTTACCAGTTGCGGTTAACAGTTTCCAGTTACCCATCATGTGTTCTGAAGATGGCAATGGGCCTGCAAAGAGTCAAGTCAACAGCATTGAGAAAATCATACAATGTTATGGTTCGACAAGCCGGCATTAGTCAGTTACATATAAACAGGAGTGACAGCAGAGTCTAGCCAATCACAGTCGAGCAAACAATTCCGCTGTATTCCATTAGACAGTAATTGGTTCATAATAATAGCTGGAAAGT
>CM051007.1:1499437-1529437 GCA_027704905.1 Muraenolepis orangiensis
AAATCCCATATTTTACAATTTATTACAAGTTACATGTTATTTATCGAATACGTATTTTAACATAAATGTAACATATTGCATCCTTTTTAATATGTACAGTAGCCTATCAATTGTACATGCATTTATGGCTCGTATTTATTCTGGAATGGACTAATGACAGTGATACATCATACATACATCAGATACATCAGTAATACTACCCAACAGACCTAACTACACAACGTTTTTCATATTTTCCGAAATAATGATCTGCGATCATACATAGCAATGTAAACAATGAAAACATACCCAAGATGCTACCAAAAGGCATAAGATGTCGGTAGATGTCACTAGATTAGCTCAGAACAATAAACATACTTCTCCGTGATTCATTTCACTTCCTGCTTACCCATCGCTACCTGTCACTGACATGACCTCACTTCCGGTTACATCCTGGGATTCTTAAAGTGACCACAACAGAAATGCAGAAACACAAATATTAATTAGAAAATTATAAACAAGACTTCTACTTGAACTTAAAGTAGATTAGTTAACATAGTTGTAACAAAACACTCCCCGTCTGGCGTGGTAACACGTCATCCAACAAGTCCATGACACCTCATCTTCTTAAGTATCCGGAGGGAGAAGAAGCACTATCTCGGTAACAGGCCTCAGAAACAGTGTTGACCCTCCAGGTTTAACGATCTTCACCTCAACTTGACGCACCTTCCCATCTTTGCTAAGGAAGGTCTGAGTTATTACTCCGAGAGGCCATTCATTTCTTGGTACTTGGTTGTTCTTGAGGAGAACAACGCTTCCTGACTTGACGTTAGGATGAGTGGACTGCCACTTCTTGCGTGCCTGCAGCGACGGAAGGAATTGCTTCCGCCACCTGTCCCAGAAGGTATTGGACAGATGCTGAACTTGCCGCCACTGGCGTTTGTAAAGGTCTGAAACTCCAAACTCGCCTGCGGGAGCAGGAAGAACATTCACCTTTTGAGTGAGAAGAGCAGCTGGTGAGAGTATGAATGAATCATCAGGGTCAAGTGTCACAGGAACAAGAGGTCTGGCGTTGATAATGGCTGCTACTTCTGCCATGAAGGTCACCAGCACTTCATGGGTAAGTTTGTCTTTCAGCTGGAGGAACATCGAGTCTAGAATTCTCCTTGCAAGCCCGATCATCCTTTCCCATGTTCCACCCCAATGGGAAGCATGTGGAGGATTAAAGGTCCATGTACAGCCTTGGTCTGACAGGTAAGTCTTCACAGTTTTGCTGTTGATGTTTGAAGGTATCCTCAAGTCCTTAGAGGCACCAACGAAGTTAGTGCCGCGGTCCGAACGAATATGTTTGACCGGCCCGCGCACTGCAAGAAAGCGTCTTAGGGCGTTGATGAAGCTGGATGTGTCAAGGGATTCTATTACTTCGATATGAACGGCCCTTACGCTCATACATGTAAAGATTACGGCCCACCGCTTACTATGAGAAAGGCCTCCTCTGGTCCGACGTGAACAGACACTCCAAGGCCCAAACACGTCTAACCCAACATTCGTAAAGGGAGGGTCTGTTGAAAGCCGGTCTGCTGGAAGGCTGGCCATTTTCTGGATGCTGGGTGGAGCTCTGAGCCGTCTGCAAGTTACACATCCGTGAATGATGCTGCTCACTTTTCTCTTCCCACCGACTATCCAAAAGCCAGCCGAACGGACAGCTCCTTCTGTAAAGTGACGACCTTGATGGTGGATCCGCTCGTGGTGCTCTCTGATGAGTAAAGCTGCAATGTGATGCTTCCCAGGTATAATCAGTGGAGTCTTTTCACTCTGATCAAGGCTTGAATGATGGAGACGGCCTCCGACTCTCAGAAGGCCGAATGCGTCAATGAAGGGATCCAGATTTTTGAGAGGACTACTTTTAGGAATCCTTTCGTGCCTTTGGATGCATTTGATCTCTTGACTGTAGACCTCTTCTTGTACTGCTTTGATGATGACGGCTGAGGCTTGACTTGATTCCTCAACAGCGATTTCTGCTTCGCAGTGATGCCAGCCCTTACAAGAACTGTTCTTCTTGGTTGTGTTGAAAGCACGGGCTATGTGTATGAGGCGAGTAATAGCACTTGTTAATGACTTCCAAGATGAGAACTTGGCGAATCGTTGGGAACCAAGCTGCTTGGATGATGCTGTAGTGCTTAAAGATGACACTAGAGGTCGGATCTCTGGGTCTGAACTTGAGTCAACGAGGTTGAAAGTGCTCTCCAGGATACTTGGGTCTGGCATAGACAGAAATCTGGGTCCACTGAACCAGTTGGTGTCTTTCAAATGGCTTGCAGCGACAGAGCGTGTTGCATGATCTGCAGGGTTCTGATCTGTTGGCACATAGCGCCACTGGTTTGGATGAGAAGATCTTCTTATGCGTAGTACCCGATTACTGACATAAACATAAAAGCGCCTGGTTTCATTGCAAATGTAACCCAGAACCACCTTGCTGTCTGTGTGGTAGGTTACAGCATTGAGTTGAAGGTCCAGTTCAGCAGAGATTAGGTCAGCTAACTCTACAGCGAGAACTGCTGCGCAAAGTTCCAATCTTGGAATTGTGTGCTCAGGGTGGGGGGCCAGCTTGGCTTTCCCCATTACAAACCCAACATGATTCTTCCCGGCAGGGTCTGTGACTTTCAAATATGCCACCGCAGCGATAGCTTTCATCGATGCGTCACAAAAGACACACAATTCTCTTCTGACAGCGGCTGAAGGTGAAGTCTCAGCATAGGGTCTAGAGATGGAAAGATTGGACAGCTCTGACAAAGAAGCTCTCCATGACGTCCAGACTTCTTCCATTTTTTGAGGTAATGGTGCGTCCCAGTCACCATTCTCAGTAGTAAGTTCTCTCAGAATAGCCTTGCCTTGGATAGTGACGGGTGCTACGAACCCAAGAGGATCGTAGAGGCTGTTGATAGTGGATAAGACACCTCGTTGTGTGTACGGTTTGATCTCATCAGAGACACTGAAGTGGAAACAGTCTGTTTGGAGATTCCAATTCAATCCCAGACTGCGTTGTATTGGCAGTGTGTCTGCCTCAAGGTCCAGGTCTTTAAGGTCACTTGCATGATCTCTGGATGGAAAAGCTTCCATGACATATTTGTTGTTTGCTGCAATCTTATGCAGCCTCAGGTTTGATTTGGAGAGAGTGTCCTGTGTCTTTTTTAGCAGGTTCACAGCCGCTTCAACTGTAGGCAGGGACTTCAGACCATCATCTACATAGAAGTCCCGCATCACAAAGTTCTTGACGTCAGGGTCGACGTGGGACTCGCTGACCTGGACAGACTGGTGTAGGCCATGAATAGCCACTGCAGGTGAGGGGCTATTGCCAAAGACGTGGACTGTCATGCGATAATCCACAATGTCTTTCGAGAGGTCATTGTCTTGGAACCAAAGGAAACGTAGGAAGTTCCGGTCTTCTTCTTGTACCGAAAAACAATAGAACATCTGTTCTATGTCCGCTGTAAAGGCAATTGCTTCTTTCCTGAAGCGGATCAGTACTCCAAGCAGTGTGTTGTTCAGGTCAGGCCCAGTTAACAGCACATCGTTCAGTGACACGCCGTTGTATTGGGAACTGGAATCGAACACAACTCGGATTTTCTTGGGTTTCTTCGGATGGTACACACCGAATGTTGGCAAGTACCATCGTTCCTCTTCCTCACTGAGAGGAGGGGCTAGCTCAGCATGACCGTTGTTGAACATGTTGTTCATGAAGCTGAGGTAGTGGTCTCGCATTTCAGGCTTCTTCTCAAGGTTGCGCTTGAGAGACATGAGGCGCTTCATTGCGTGGGGCCTGTTGTTAGGAAGCCTTTGACGTGGACTCTTGAAGGGTAGTGGTGCCTCCCAACTGTTGTTCGGTTTTTTCCGTAGTCCTTCATCCATTATCTTCATAAAGGATGCATCCTGAATTGAAGGACCCACCTGGTTGTCATCTTTAGTCCGCCAAAACACTGTACATCCTAGGTGGTCAGCATCACAGGTAGTTTCCTCCTCAGGATGTGTTGGAGGGTGGTCGGTGACCTGGGCATCACTGTATCGTTCCTTAACATGGAACACGTTAGGGCATGGTTCAAAGAGAGTGGGGCGTTTGAACTCTGTGGTGTTGGTGTAGAAGCTGGCGACTGTCTGAGGTTTGTGAACGCTACCTAGACATACATTTCCTACGATGACCCAGCCCAGATCCAACTTCTGTGCGTAGGGTAGGTTGTGAGGACCGTTCACCTGTTTGCGGACTTTATGGACTCTGATAACATCCCGACCTAAGAGAAGCACGATGGGGGCTTGTGGGTCGATGTCTGGAATGAGGTGCGCCACTGACTTTAGGTGTGTGTGATGGCGAGCTGCATTAGGGGTTGGAATCTCATCTCTGTTGTTAGGAATGTCATTACATTCTATGAGGCTTGGTAATGGAATACGGACAGTTCCATCAAGAGATTCTACTTCATAACCACTGGCTCTTCTTCCTGCGGATTCTTTTACTCCAGCACATGTTCTCAACGTGTAAGGAGCACTTGGACTTTGGTCACTGAACACTTCAAAGAACTGTGAACGAACTAGCGACCTGTTGCTTTGCTCATCCAAAATCGCATACAGTTTCAGTGCTTTGTCTCTTTGGCCAGCTGGATATACCTTTACAAGGCATATTTTTGAGCAGGACCGGTCTGTCAGATCTCCACCGCAGACTTCTGTGCATTTGGTGGTAACATGAGCTTGGGGTGAAGGTTCCTCCTTCTCCCCGCCGTACTTAGGAGCAGGGTCCGCCTCTTCTGCCCAGGGTGCAGGTCCAGGGTGAAGAGCTGTGTTGTGTCTTTCACTTTTACATTCTGCACATTGAACTTGGACTTTACAGTTCTTTGCGATATGTGATGACGAAGAACAGCATTTGAAGCACACGCGATTCTCCATTAAAAATGTCTTGCGGTCTTCAATGGATTTTTCACGGAATGCACGGCATTTAAGTAGAGGGTGTGGTTTTCTATGAATGGGACACAGTTTATCGCAGTCATCAGATTTTGTCTGCCACTCACCAGGATCAGAGCTTGCTCTGGCAAATATCTCTGTTTTGTGGACAGAGACTTCTCGCTGTTTGTTTGGCTTCCAAAATGTCTCCGCAGTCCTCGGAGCCGTGTCTGCATGAGAGATGAAGTTGAAGCTTGGATCGTTCACAATGCTAGCTTCCTGGCTAACAAAGTCTACAAAGAAGTCAAATGGAGGATAGGAAACATGATGTCGCCGTTTGAAGGAAGCACCAGCAGATGCCCACTTTTCCTGCAGACGAAATGGGAGCTTCTGCACTATTGGGTTGACGCCTCTTGCCGTGTCGAGGAAAGAGAGGCCCGGCAAGTCTCCTTCATCCTTGGCTGACAGCAGTTCCATTAGTAGGTCACTCAACTTTGTCAGTTTATATGGATCTCGATTTGTTATTTTTGGAAAGGTGTCAAGTCGTTTGAACAGAGCGTCTTCGATCACTTCTGTTGAGCCATAGGTTTGCTCTAACCTGTCCCATAACATTGTCAATCCTGTTTCAGGGCGGTTGATGTGTATTGCTCGTATCTGTTCGACATGTTCTGCAGACTCTTTGCCAAGCCACTTCAGCAGAAGATCCATCTCCTCGCATGCCGTCAGGTCTAAACCACTGATTACAGACTGAAACGAGCGTTTCCAGGCTCTGTAGTTCTGAGGCTTGTCATTAAATTGGAGTAAGCCTGTAGCCACAAGCTCACGACGAGCAAGGTATCTTACAAAGTCATTATTGGGGTTTGGAGATGTGGGATAGGGAGTAGGATGACCATTGTCAATTTGAGATGTGGAATGTTGAGCATGGTCCTTCCGGAACCTAACTTCACGTGGCCCATGAACACGTTGTTCGCTAGGCTGCTGTGAAGTACGGTAAGGTGATTTGGAGACCGTATTGGATTGGTCTGGAAAGAAAGGGTTGGCTTGGGGTCTGAAAGGTGTAGGTGAAATACCGTAGCTGGGGGTGGCTCTGTTTCTTCAGGGACACCATTATCCCGTTGCTGAAGTTCTGTCTCTCTTCTTTTGGATTGGTCCATAACATATTGTTCAGTGCGTTGTGTGGCTTCCAAGGGGACAGAATTGATTTGTAAATTGCAGCTGTGTTTTTCACTTTGTACATCACTAGCAGCTTCGAGTGCTTCTGCTTCGGCAACAGCTGCAGCTGCCTCTTTCTTATAATTAAGCATGTCCATAGATGCTTCCAATTTAGCTTTTTCTAGCTTTAGACTAACTTCCTCTTCAGCAAAGGAAAGACGTACCTTTGCTGCTTCTGCTCTCGCTCTTGCTCTGGCTGCAGCAGACCCAGTTGAAGATGCATTAGATCTTGATGGACATGAGGCACGGGAACGTGTCTTAAACGAAGGTGCGTCCTCTGCCATGGCAACGTCTGGTGGTGAATCTGTTAAATATGTCTCTGCCAGTCGTCGGCTGAGTGTGACGACGTTGTTATTGTTATCTGCCAGCTCGAACTACGTTATCTTGCCGGTTAGAAAGCCTTGGTTTTACTGTGCTGCCCTCACTATATGTTCCAATTATATAAATTGACAGCCAGATAAACGCCCTCTTGACACCACGACTCTGAAGACACTTGAATCCTTGTCCACAGGTTTATTGATGTTGCAAGGAAGGGTAAAACTGAAACATACAAAATGTGCATAATCACTATTATGCTTGCTTTAAACAATTTTCCCTTATCTTCAATATGAACTAAATCCCATATTTTACTATTTATTACAAGTTACATGTTATTTATCGAATACGTATTTTAACATAAATGTAACATATTGCATCCTTTTTAATATGTACAGTAGCCTATCAATTGTACATGCATTTATGGCTCGTATTTATTCTGGAATGGACTAATGACAGTGATACATCATACATACATCAGATACATCAGTAATACTACCCAACAGACCTAACTACACAACGTTTTTCATATTTTCCGAAATAATGATCTGCGATCATACATAGCAATGTAAACAATGAAAACATACCCAAGATGCTACCAAAAGGCATAAGATGTCGGTAGATGTCACTAGATTAGCTCAGAACAATAAACATACTTCTCCGTGATTCATTTCACTTCCTGCTTACCCATCGCTACCTGTCACTGACATGACCTCACTTCCGGTTACATCCTGGGATTCTTAAAGTGACCACAACAGAAATGCAGAAACACAAATATTAATTAGAAAATTATAAACAAGACTTCTACTTGAACTTAAAGTAGATTAGTTAACATAGTTGTAACAAAACACACACATTAGACACATTAGTGTTATTTTAGTATTGTTGTGGTAGTGTTGTTTATAGTACATATATATATATATATATATAGTTATATTGTTGAAAGTATTGTAAAGTTTAGTAAAGTGTAGTAGTGTGTGTGTGTGTGTGTGTGTGTGTGTGTGTGTGTGTGTGTGTGTGTGTGTGTGTGTGTGTGTGTGTGTGTGTGTGTGTGTGTGTGTGTGTGTGTGTGTTTGAGTTTGAGTGTGTGTGTGTGTGTGTGTGTGTGTGTGTGTGTGTGTGTGTGTGTGTGTGTGTGTGTGTGAAATGAGCAACAGTGGTTCTTCAATTTAGTAAATTGCTATCCAAAGAGAAACGTCCCGGTCTGAGAGTCTCCGGAGGGAGGGAGACCCAGAGCCCAGAGAGACACAATGAGGCAGCACCACATGCCTCCATGAAGCCGTCCTGTGAAACGGCTGCTGTAGGAACCAGGGAAACGGACTCACTGATGTGGTGCTTTCCCACCGCATGGTCCCTGCTCGGCTTGACTCTCTCACCCGCTTAAATTTAGTTTTCCGTCGGGAAATGCCGTGGAAAATGGTGTCTGGTATATGTGCATATTTATATGTCTGTATATATAATGTGTATGTGTGTCTTTGTGTGTGTGTGTGTGTATACACACACACACAGTAGACACAAATAGACTTCGCACAAAGATAATAGGAGATACAATTATTAACTTGTTTTCATATTTGAAATAAACACCTCCTTACCTCTATTTCAATCTTCATAAGAGCAGGAATCCAATTGCGACAACAAAGCCTGTGTGTGTGTGTGTGTGTGTGTGTGTGTGTGTGTGTGTGTGTGTGTGTGTGTGTGTGTGTGTGGGTGTGTTTGTGTGTGAGTGTGTGTTTTGACTGCAACGGAACCAATTTCTTGATACACATTACAGTTACCATTAGTTACGGAACAATGGGAACCATATATGTTTTTAATTATTAAATTTGATAAAACACACACCCAAACACACACACACACACACACACACACACACACACACACACACACACACACACACACACACACACACACACACACACACACACACACAGGCCTCCTGAAAGGCTGTGATAGGAGGTGTTTATAAATGTCATCTCTGTTCAACAACTCGCTGTGAATTTAAAAGTAAAGCCACTGCAATAACAGTTCAACTAAATCTGCTACGTCTGCTGATGAGTCGTTGTTATGCATTTTTCCCTCTGAGCAGAATATGTACATGCTCAAATGTAAATATTTATCCAATTATAGGAATTTGAATTCCCCCCCCCTCCCCCCCTCCCCTCCATCCCCAGCCAGCAAAGCCACGCAATGTAGTTAAACTGCTTTAATATATAAAACAATATATTCTCTTCAAAATAGGTAATGGCTACCGTAACTAAGAGTACAGTGTACAGTGGCCTCTCCCAGCAGAGTGTCCGGTTGCCCCTGAGCAAGACGCCCTAACCCCTTACCGCTACCAACGGACTTGCAGGGTATAAATGGCTGTATGGTATGTGTGAAATGTATGAAAGGTAGTCCGATATTAAAAAAACGTATAAAGTTTGAAGAACAGAACGGTTGCTGCAGAACCACAGATGGATGTGTATGGATGTGTTGTGAGACTGCTGCTGTTGCGTGTGAGACCTCAAAGTCCAACCAGTCAGAACATGCTCCACCCAGGGGGCCTCTGCAGGGCCAATTGACCGTCAGGTTGGGCAGGAGGAAAGAGTGTCACGTGTTGTTTCATCTTCTTTTGTCTTTTGGCTGACACTGACACTAATGTGGAGGAGGGTGTGTGTGTGTGTGTGTGTGTGTGTGTGTGTGTGTGTGTGTGTGTGTGTGTGTGTGTGTGTGTATGTGTGGTGAGTTGTGAGCACCGTGAGAGTGTAAAGGGGAGGGGGGGGGGGGGGGAGGGGGGGGGTGGAAGGGGTGTGGGGTTGGCAAATGGATTGGCTCAAACGGAGAATCATCTCACAAGATAAAGGCTTCATTTTGTTCTCCCCCTCCTCACAACCACCACCGCCACCGCCACCATCACCAAACCAACCCTGTGTCTCCTCCGACCCCCCCTGCCTCTGTGCTCTCCCATCTGTGACGGCATAAGAGAGAGAGATAGAGAGAGAGAGAGAGAGAGAGAGAGAGAGAGAGAGAGAGAGAGAGAGAGAGAGAGAGAGAGAGAGAGAGAGAGAGAGATTGTTTGGCTGTGTCGTCTCCTAAACCAAAAAGACACGTGTGAGCCTCTGCGTTCCCTCTTCTTCTTGGACCACAGAGGTCTGTTCTCTGCTCACTCGCCGGCCCCCCGGGTTCCAAGGGGAGGCCCCGCCATGCTTGTTCCATATTAGATGACACTTTAATCCAATTTGGTCTGGAAGTGTGCTTCCTCCGTACTTCTGCTTTACGGCCGCACACACGCGCACAAACACACATGCACACATGCACACACACACACACACACACACACACACACACACACACACACACACACACTCTCTCTCTCTCTCTCTCTCTCTCTCTCTAGCTCTCTCTCACACACACTCCACCCCAATCGTGTGTGAGTGTGTGTGTAGGAGTATGTGCATTTATGGTGTGTCGGAGTGTGTGTGTGTGTGTGTGTGTGTGTGTATGTGTGTGTGTGTGTGTGTGTGTGTGTGTGCCATGTCTTTGCCGCTGATTAGCTCTAGCGGCCGAGGGTCTCCCAGGAGTTGAGCCACAGTGTGCATTCTGCCTGCCAAGCACGGTTAAGTCTGCACTCCAAACTCCCCGCCCCCGATGGCACGTGGGAAAATTAGTTTTTCTCTGCTGATTTGCTGTGAAAGGGAGCGAACACTCTCTCTACGGCACGGAAGTCATGGTGGATCGCCTTAGCGTGTAGCCCACCTCCCAGGACGTCCATGAAATAAAGTCATACAAAAACATGTAGAAGAAGGAAAAAATCAACACCCAGGTCAGTTTGTATTACGAGTGATGTTCACGTCAGCCGCATCACGGGGGGAGAAATCGGCCATTAATTACAACCTGGAACCTGTTTAACAGGCCAAGAAAGAGAGTTCCAGAGAAACGACAGAGAGCAACGCTATCGTTTGAAACACACCAGGAAACCTGGTGACCTGTTCTGATTACAGTCACATGTCTGCTGTCACCTGCCATTAACTAAGCTTTCTATGGCACAAGGTGGCATCTTAACAACAAACAAACACAAATAAAAGACACTGCCATAACAGAGCTCAGTTAGCATAGTTTGCCAATCATATGAATAATTCAGCGGGAAGGAGTCAAGCTAATGTGATGCAAACCAAGCAGCCGTGGAAACCGACGAGGTTTCCATGGTGACTGTTTATTTCAGCCGCTCTTAATAGACTCCTGACTCTGCCCCAAATGATTGAGTGGTTGTGACCTATTGCCCCGCCCCCTGATGAAGACGTCCAGGCCCAACAACACACACCTGGAAACCAATCAGGATTAAACTAGTTTCAAGTATATTCAATCACAAAGAAAAGGCACAAACACCAAGGATTGGTTCATTCTGGTTGCCATGTAGATCAATTTGTGGTGGCCTGTCGTTCAGAACTGTGTCAGTGGAGCTAAAATGGTGCCCATTTCACCTCACAGGCAAGATAGAAATAATCATACTTCTACTAACTATTACCATTGAGCTGAAATGGGCTCAGTTTTTAGCTGAGATCATTTTAACTTGACTGTAATTATGGCATGATGAATATAATGGCATTGTTTTACCCTCTTATAATGTTTTTATTATAGATTAAAATATATTGTAGTGCCTTTTTAACTATGAAATGGCCAAATAAATGGGAACCAGTCTAGAGAATTAGTCTGTCGCTCAATCATTCCATACAATCACATTGTATGGAAATAAAGTGCTGGAATATTCATCAAGAGTGTGTATCAATTATTCATGGAAAAGTGGCAACAAGTCATGCAAGTAAGAAAACCCGAAAATAACTATCCGTAAGTACAGTCCAAAATCCTCAGGAAAGTTGAGACCGATCTCTTCTCCGAATTCGATAAGGCAGAGGTCAGACACATTGCAGTTGTTCTTGTGAGAATGTAGTAGATATAGTGTATGATATAGACCCAGAGGTTGTTTCAAGTTTGGTTTTAAAATGGGAATAAAAAGGTTCTGCTAGGTCCAATATCGAGCCACTTCTGTTTTCCCTAGACATCTACACCAATACTAGTTGATACTTGATGTACTAGATGAGTTGACTTGCTCACAGCAGGATGGATGCAACCGCCAGTTATTCTTTACCCATTTGTAGTCTCACAGCGGGGCTGAGCTTCAACGCGGTTATTCAGCAATTTTTCCACGATATACTGTAAATATATACACATACATAAAAACACACAAAACCGTATGAATACCAAGCATGACCGCGTCCGCTCGCTGACCGTCAGTGTCCCACCGCTCTCTGAGAACTCTTCCCCTGAGTTGACCGTCCTGAATCCTAATGAATGAAGCAATCTGTTAGCGCGCGGTGATAATGGAACCGACCCAATCGCCACACACAATCAGATTTATCTGTTTAAAAATAGAGCCACAGCGTTACAATCCTCAACACACACCTTAGAACATGTGGGCTCTGTGGTCGTACACACACACACACACACACACACACACACACACACACACACACACACACACACATGCACGTAAGTGGAGGAAAGGGAGGACCATCCTCCCTAACATTTCAGAGAAAAAGTTAAATACACATACATTCAACAGATGAATCTGTGAAAATACTGATAAAAATGCTTTTTTAACATTTCAAAGTCACTTATATTTTTTAATCACTGTACGGAAGAACATCCTCCGTAAGTCGCCGGACCCGAGCGGCCGGCGAGTCCTGGTTTAACATGAGTGTGTAAGGCACAATCCTCCCTTAGGGCGGGTCTAGCCAGAGGCTCTGAACCAATCAGCAGAGCTCACTGCGCTGGTCAATACCCAATCAGAGTTTTGGGGGGCGGGTTATCATCATGTTACGTGTTGTTGTATTCGTGTGTCTCATGTATTTCAGTTCTGTTTGGTGTTTTGTCTTCTCCTGCTGTTTCCATTCTGCTATTTCACAGATGCACGTGCCTGGTTTTACAATCATCATTTCATCACCTGGTCACACCTGATCCCCATCAACCAATCAGCTTCTTCCCGCCCTAGAAATAGTTGTTTGTGTTTAGTCTCTGGCTCTCTCTCCTGGGCTGTGGCAAAGCCCTTGGTGGGCAGAGGTTTTTCTGTTTTTGTTCTGTTTTGATTATGTTTTTAGTTTGATGAATTATGTTTAATTGGAAGTGTCTATTGTTTTTCTATTGAGTTGTTGTTCTTCATTTATTATCTTGTTGTTTTGCACACAGGGACAAATTATTAGGTAAGATACCCTGGGTATACACTCTATCATAAATAAATAAATAAATTGATAAATAAAGTCTCTTGAATCTTGAATCACGCAGTATAACCTGTTGTTAAAAATCCAGTCTTAGAGTGCTCTCTCTCTCTCTCTCTCTCTCTCTCTCTCTCTCTCTCTCTCTCTCGCTCTCGCTCTCTCTCTCTCTCTCTCTCTCTCTCTCTCTCTCTCTCTCTCTCTCTCTCTCTCTCTCTCTCTCTCTCTCTCTCTCTCTCTCTCTCTCTCGCTCTCTAAACATGAATGCTACGCATGAGAGGCAGAGTATGGCATCTATGCCAAAGCCGATACCAGGCGTGTGCTGTGAGGGACCTGTGGATCTGCGGTATGAAAGGAGCCGGTTGATGTGATGAGGAGTCATCACAGGAGCTGCTCAATCTCCCTTTTCTACTCTGCATCAGTGTGTCTGCTGCTCCGTGGAACCAGAAGAACACTCCCCAAATACGTCTCCTTCATTGTGCTCTCCCACAGGACTCGGATCTAGAAATATTCCCCCGCTATAGAAATATTTGGGGTTTAATTAGTTATCTGCACCCACAACAACAGAGAAAATTTAAATAAACGATTATCTTCACAGTTCTATCATCCCCCCCATCTCTCTATCTGCTATGTCTCTCTCTCTCTCTCTCTCTCTCTCTCTCTCTCTCTCTCTCTCTCTCTCTCTCTCTCTCTCTCTCTCTCTCTCTCTCTCTCTCTCTCCCTCTCTCTCTCTGTGCTTTTAACCCAGATGGATGTGATGAAGAAGCCAGGACTTCTAGTGCTGGCACTTTGTTGACTTCTTTCAAACGATGGCCAAGTTGAATCATTCAGTCTCGGGTGCCACAAGCGGGAATAGCTCCCCATGATCTATGTTCTCCTGGACCCCCCAAACCCAGCGTGGCTTCCTCATATGTGTGTCTCTATTAATCGTGCAGCTCAACTCTCTGGCAGCCATTCTCTCACACACAGCAAACTTGTCATTTCTACCCTCGTCAGATCCTGTCGTCTTTCTCTATCCATGCTGTATCCCACTCCTATCGGCCCCATGCACACATACACATACATACATACACACATGCACACACACCCCTGTAATGAGGTCCTTCTCTGCTCTCTGTGAGCAGACCCCAAGCATCTCCTGTGGTGAAGTTAAAACATCCAATCATGGCTCGTCTGTGGCGGGACCCACACAAAACCCTCTCCGTGTGTATTTCACCGAATGGTAAATGGAGTGCATTTATATGGCGCTTTAAGCCAAAGTGCGTGACACTTATTGCCTCACGTTCACCCACCCATACACAGACGGTGGTGTCAGGTGACAGCCAGCTGGTCAGGGTGTGTTTGGGTTAGTAGTCTTGTCTCAGGGACACCTCCACACTTGGCCAGGAGGAAGAGGAGGAGGCGCCGGGACGTGATGGAGGGATGGGATGGGTGACCGATGGGTGCTGAGTTGTTGTTGTTCATTTTAAATTCCGGAGTCTTTCCAGGAGGAGGGGCGGGACCTGATGGATGGTGGTTATTTAGTCTTCATCTGGGCGTGAACCTAATCAGGCTGATCTTGGACCAGTCAATGCACCGGAACGCCGACCCCTCCCCCCAACCGATCGATGTGAGCAGATTGATTGAGTCGTTCATTTAATATGCAGTGATTAACGCTGCTGTGCGATTTGTAAAATAATAATAACCACTTCAGCGTAATACATTAGGAGTCCCGTGAGGTTCGGGGTCGTTTATTTACATATTTTTAAACGATGGTTTAATGGCCTCTATGTATGCATGCAAATGCGATGTGCATTGAGGTGTGTGTGTGTGTGTGTGTGTGTGTGTGTGTGTGTGTGTGTGTGTGTGTGTGTGTGTGTGTGTGTGTGTGTGTGTGAGTGAGTGATGCTGTTCTTAGACATGCAGAGGAGGGGGGTGAGCCAGGATGTGGGTGTGGCTTGATGCTTTAGGTCCTCGTAATTGATGTCTTTTGAACAGACCGTGACCCCCTTGAGAAGGGTGCACACACACACACACACACACACACACACACACACACACACACACACACACACACACACACACACACACACACACACACACACACACAACTGGACTCCACCTTCCTCACACAGCATCCTTCTCTCCCTTCCTCTCCTCTTCTTCAGATTGACATGAAATGAGCAGTCAGGGATTTTTCCAGACAAATACAAAATCCTACTTTCCAAATGATAACACACTGTAGAAGTCGACGCCACATTAAATGCCAGCTTATACTTGTATTACTTTGATGTGACAATAAACTTGACTTGACTTGACTTGACAGTGTAATGGCTTCCCATTTTTTATGGCAAGGAGACAGGTAGATGAGTAATCTGGTTTATTGTAAGTGTTGACAAGGTTTAAGGAAGTAAAGCACCCAGTTCATGCTAGCGCTCCCTCCTGAGTGTGTGTGTTTGTGTGGTGGCTAAACCAGCCACAAACCACACACACACACTCACACACACACACACACACACACACACACACACACACACACACACACACACACACTCCTTCTACACACCGGAAAAGTGTGTGTGGAGTAAAAGAGACGTTGAGGCGTCTTGTTCGACTTCATCTTCCGCCTTGAAATTTGGCCTCTAATGACAGACAAAAGACTAGATCAAAATACAACAACACACAAACTAACTAACTAACTAACTAACTAACTAACAAAGAAACAAACCCAGCCTCCACCAACTGTCGGGCTGTAACAGTACACTGTGATGCGATCACAGCGTAGGCTCTCTACTCTTCCCGCTAGAAATAACAAACGAAAAATAACGGAGGAAGACATTCTAAACTGAGCTCTCATTTGGTTTCAACTCGAGGGCGAATCCTTCGCCCGACTGTCAGAGGGTGTCTTTTTTTCCCATTCATTCATGAGTTTCACTCTGAATGTTCCGTAGATTTTTACTATAGAAACATGACGGCATGGAGACACTAAGGCGCCGGATACATCTTGAGTCCTATCAGAAAGTCTGTCCAATTTTACGATCTTCTGCGGCGCTGAGCCTGGGCTTGTGAATCCTCCTTGTCCATCCGCCGTCACACTACCAATATTCCATATATGGCAATTAGTTGTTTTTTTTATTGACGGATGGAAAACACCTTTCAGACATGAGATGAGAATGAGGCGTCCTTTGATGAACAGATGGCTGACAACTATATCAGAATACAGTATATGTACTGTATGTTATGTTTTTATTTTATATTTAAAGGTTCAGATAGGTGTGGGGATGTTGCATCTGGTCTGTGTCTGGTCCATAGGCCCTACCGACCTGTAGGGCCTATTGGGTTGTTTTCAACACACACACACACACACACACACACACACACACACACACACACACACACACACACACACACACACACACACACACAATCCAATTGTATTGTCATGAATCTCTAAACTCCTGCCTATTTATTTTCCTTTCTTTTCAATCCCTTTTGCTTCGGCCTCTAAAAAAACGTTTAGTTATCAGGTAAGATATTACTGAGACACACAATGGTGGTTCAGGGAGTCAGTCGCACTGTGTGTGTGTGTGTGTGTGTGTTTGTGTGTTTGTGTGTGCGTGTTTTGTTGCGCTCTCTCAAACTAAAGTGTTTCCTTCCAATTGATTTTATAGGCCACTTAACGCTCAGCCTGCCTCAAACAAATGCCGGGAGTTTATGTATAGAAAAAAGGCCTGTTTTAAAATCACTCATATATATATATATATAGATATGTATATATATATATATAGATATGTATAAGCTATATAGGCTTCGCATTTCAGAGCGGGGGGCCAACCGCCCCAATGCAGACTCATGCATTATTCATGTTAATTGACACACCCTCCTCCCACCCATATCCTCACCTGGGGTCCGCCTCATCTCACCGCTACTGAGAGTAGGATGGAGGAAGCATGGAGCAGGGAAGCAGGGAGCCAGGAAGCATGGAGCAGGGAAGCAGGGAGCCAGGAAGCATGGAGCAGGGAAGCAGGGAGCCAGGAAGCATGGAGCAGGGAAGCAGGGAGCCAGGAAGCAGGGAGCCGGGAAGCAGGGAGCCAGGAAGCATGGAGCAGGGAAGCAGGGAGCCAGGAAGCAGGGAGCCAGGAAGCAGGGAGCAGGGAAGCAGGGAGCCAGGAAGCAGGGAGCCAGGAAGCAGGGAGTCGGGAAGCAGGGAGTCGGGAGGCAGGGAGCAGGGAAGCAGGGAGCAGGGAAGCAGGGAGCCAGGAAGCAGGGAGTTGGGAGGCAGGGAGCAGGGAAGCAGGGAGCAGGGAAGCAGGGAGCCAGGAAGCAGGGAGCCGGGAAGCAGGGAGCCAGGAAGCAGGGAGCTATGAAGCAGGGAGCCAGGAAGCAGGGAGCAGGGAGCCAGGAAGCAGGGAGTCGGGAAGCAGGGAGCTATGAAGCAGGGAGCCAGGAAGCAGGGAGCAGGGAAGCACCGATTTGTTGTGTGTGTGTGTGTGTGTGTGTGTGTGTGTGTGTGTTTGTGTGTGTGTGTGTGTGTGTGTGTGTGTGTGTGTGTGTGTGTGTGTGGTTGTCCGACTGTGGTTGTGGAAGCTACTGTTGTGCCCCCCCCACGCTCTAATCGATCCCAGGTGTTGCCCATCATAATCAGGCCTACTGAGACTAATTAACACCTGGTCGGGCGCTTGGTTATTGAGAACCACTGTCACGAGAGACTGCATGTTCCAGCTCCGACCTCGCCAAGTATCCAGTCCAACCCTGCCTAGTTTATGTTTCTCTCACTCCCCCCTCACTGGCCTTATGATTGTCCCATCGACCTCCTTCCTGGGGCCGCCCTTCCTAAGAGGCGGCTCTACAACGTCTCCCAGCCGGAGAGGGAGGCGATGCAAAACTATATCGCTGAGTCCCTAGCCTCAGGCCTTATAAAGCCGTCGTCTTCGCCCCTCGCAGCAGGCTTCTTCTTCGTGGCTAAGAAGGACGGTGGCCTGAGGCCCTGTATAGACTATCGGGCACTGAACGACATCACGGTGAAGAATAGGTACCCCCTGCCACTTCTTAGTTCCACTTTCGAGCCACTCACGCACGCCCGGGTGTTCACCAAGTTGGACCTTCGTAACGTGTACCACTTGGTCAGGATCAGGGAGGGTGACAAGTGGAAGACGGCCTTCAACACCCATCTCGGCCACTATGAGTACCGCGTCATGCCGTTCGGTCTGTCCAATGCCCCCGGAGTTTTCCAAGGCCTAGTGAATGACGTGCTGAGGGACATGCTAAACATCTTTGTGGTGGTGTACCTGGACGACATCCTGATTTTCTCTAGGTCCATGGAGGAACACCACCAGCACGTCCGCCTGGTGCTACAATGGCTGTTGGAGAACAGGCTCTACGTGAAGGCTGACAAGTGCGTCTTCCACATCAACTCGGTGACGTATCTCGGCAACATGGTGTGGAGGATGGACAGATGCGTGCAGACCCCGCCAAGATCAAGGCGGTGGAGGAATGGCCGCGCCCTACTGACCGCACGCAGCTCAGGCGCTTCCTGGGTTTTGCAGGCTTTGTGCGGCGGTTCATCAAGGGGTTCAGCCAGGCAGGCCCGCTGGGCCCTTTTCTTCAGCCGGTTCAATTTCACCCTCACCTACCGTCCGGGCTCCAAGAACGTCAGAGCTGACGCCCTCTCCCGTCAGTTCCCGGGGGAGGGTCCTGCCGTCAAGGAGAACCCCGACACCATCCTTTCCTCAGCCCGGGTGGTGGGTGTAGTCACCTGGGCCATCGAGCCGCTGGTGAGACAGGCCCAGCGGGCCGAGCCAGACCCAGGTAACGGTCCCTGTAACCGGTTGTTTGTGCCTCTTGCTGTCTGCCCGCAGGTGTTGGAGTGGGGCCACTCCAGACACTTTGCTTATCACCCCGGGGAGCAGCGGACGGCGGAGTTCATCAGCCGGAGGTTCTGGTGGACCACTCTCAGGAGGGATGTCAGGGGGTTTGTAGCCGCCTGCACCACCTGCGCCCGGAGCAAGGCTTCGCATCGCGTGGTCGATCGCTTCTCCAAGGCTGTTCATTTTGTTTCCCTCCCAAGGCTTCCCTCGGCGGCCGAAACAGCGGACCTCCTGACCCTCCATGTGGGCCGCCTACATGGAATCCCCTCTGACATTGTGTCCGACCCCGGTCCCCAATTAATCTCCAAGGTGTGGCAGGCCTTCTGCAAGGGAATTGGGGCCACGGCCAGCCTATCCTCTGGTTACCACCCCCAGTCCAATGGGTAGGCGGAGCGCGCCAACCAGGCCGTCGAGGCGGCTCTTCGTTGCGTCACCTCGAGTAACCCCACCTCCTGGGCCAAGTACCTGCCTTGGGTAGAGTATTCCCTCAACGCTATGGAGAGCTCCGCTACTGGTATGTCCCCATTCCAGTGTTCCCTGGGCTACCAGCCCCCTCTGTTTCCCCAACAGGAGCTGGAGGTGGCGGTCCCGTCCACCAGGGCCCACCTCCGCCGGTGTCAACGCGTTTGGAGGGCCGCCCGGGCCGCACTACTCCGGGCCACGGAGCGGGCCCGGCTTGCCGCGAACCGGCAGAGGGTGCCTGCCCCTATCTACCAGCCTGGCCAGAGGGTTTGGCTGTTGGCCCGGGACCTGCCCCTCCTGACCTCCCAGACATCAACTCGTAAGTTGAATCCCCGGTACGTTGGTCCCTACACCGTGGATCGAGTCATTAACCCCTCTGCGGTGCATTTAGTTCTCCCTCCGGCTCTCCGGGTTCACCCTGTGTTTCATGTGTCTCAGTTAAAACCCGTGGCCTCCAGTCCCTTGTCTCCCCCTGTTACAGCTCCTCCGCTGCCCCGGGTCCTGGCGGATGGAGATCCGGTATGGTCGGTCCGTAAGCTCCTCGCCGTCCGCCGCTGGGGCGGGGTTTCCAGTACCTAGTGGATTGGGAGGGCTTCGGTCCGGAGGACCAGAGCTGGGTGCCTTCTTCTATGGGTGACGACTTCTATCGGGAGAACCCGGGGGCTCTGGGGCGGTCGTCCGGTGCCTCCCCTCAGGGGGGGGATACTGTTGTGCCCCCCCCATGCCCATCATAATCAGGCCTACTGAGACTAATTAACACCTGGGATCTACCCTTCTTTAGGCTGCCGAGGACCGACGTCGGGCGCTTGGTTATTGAGAACCACTGTCACGAGAGACTGCATGTTCCAGCTCCGACCTCGCCAAGTATCCAGTCCAACCCTGCCTAGTTTATGTTTTTGATGTTGGAGATATTTACAGTAAAAACTTTTTTTCCGTTGTTTTGAGTGTCCGTGTCTCTCTACTTCTGGGTTCTTTGGCACATTTGGCTCTTCGGTCTCGTTGGGGCGTAACAGCTACAGCACGGTTGTCAAAATAATATGTTTAATGTCAAAGGGTAACAATAAACATTTCCACTCATCAATCGTTCCATTACTCATTCTGTGTGTGAGTGTAAGTAGATGTGTGTGTGTATCTGTGTGTGTGTGTGTGTGTGTGTGTGTGTGTGTGTGTGTGTGTGTGTGTGTGTGCACGCGGTGGCAGGTGTATAAAGGGAATGAGAGCGTGAGAAAGTGACTGTTGAACTTTATGGGTGGGTGTGCAGCAAGACAAAAAGACGAAATTGCAAAAATGAGTTCCAAGAGAACAGAGCAGGTGCATTTTATTTTATTTTTTTGAGGTTTTATGAGCGACAAAGGAAATGTTTTTAATTCATCGGTCGCTGTGCTGTGTGAATATTTTTGCTCGATGTGTTTTTCCTCTTCATCGCTTTCGTCGTCTATTACAAAGCATCGTTCGTAGCTTGTGTATTTGTTGTCTGACGTGCAGATTTAACCAGCGTAGATTCCTCTACACCACAAGTTTCCAGGTCCCTTTGTACGAAACCTGGAGTAACACACAGTGACAAGACACACTCTACAAAGCCTGCGGTAACACACAGCTGCAAGACACACTCTATAAAGCCTGCAGTAAGACACACTCTATAAAGCCTGCAGTAACACACAGCTTCAAGACACACTCTATAAAGCCTGCAGTAACACACAACTGCAAGACACACTCTATAAAGCCTGTAGAAACACACAGCGACAAGACACACTCTATAAAGCCTGCTGTAACACACAGCTGCAAGACACACTCTATAAAGCCTGCTGTAACACACAACTGCAAGACACACTCTATAAAGCCTGCAGTAACACACAACTGCAAGACACACTCTATAAAGCCTGCAGTAACACAGCCACAAAGAACACCACTTTTATTTTCAACATTACTGTAATTGTTTTTGTTCACTAAACTCACATGTGCAGCTTGTACATTTTTGGCACTTTTTACTTTATTTTGATCTTATGCTCTCAGTTTTGAGCACAGCCTCTCTTAGTCACTCTGAACAAAACAACCCATCTAATGAACGGCTTCACCCCAATGGAAATTCAATGTGTGACACGTTCATTTAATTCCTGAATGCCTTTAGCAGTCGGTGTCTCGTCTGAGACGATTCAATCTCGATCAAAACACTAACATTCAGTACATCCACATACTGTACGTGGAGTCCTGCATGTGCACAGAACACAGCAGCAGTTAAAAGGTTCATGGTGAACAGAGCTGGCGGCTACTTCCTCCTCCCCCGGCTAAGGCTATTTGTTTTTCCTCTTTTTTTCCCCCCTCGCGGACTTACTTCAAGGTTACCACCACTTAAAGTTAACTGTTGTTGTGCCCGGGGACGGACTTCCCAGATATGATTTACTGCCGCATAACACACACCATCCAGGGAGGGGAAGACACAGTGGGGGGGGGGGGGGGGAGAGAGAGAAAGAAAGAGAGAGAATCCAAGAGAGAGAGAGTCAAAGAGAGAGAGGGAGAGAAAGAGAGAGGTACATGACGCACTTAAGTGCCCCAGAGAGATAGAGACAGAAAAAGAGAGAGTGAGGGCAAAGGGACCTGCAGGGTCAGGGTGGGGGAGATATGGAGGGAGTTAGGGCAGAGAGAGGGAGGGGGAGGAGAAGGGGGTAGTGGTCGAGGGGGAGATATGGAGGGGGTCAGGGTCGAGGCAAAGGGGGAGGAGGTGGGGGGAGCCTGGAGGGTTAGGGACTGCCTAACTGTCTGTGTTCCGGAAAACGGGGGCAGCTGTGCACCCGACCCGGGCCACTGGAGCTGAACTGACGAGAAAGTAACTCTGGGCCGCATGCCGACAAACACGCACACGCACACATACACACACACACATACACACGCAAATCTTATTGATGTACGCACGCGCACACACACACAAACACACATTCCCTTGTTACTTGCAAACACACCTGTCATCAGGCCTTTTCTCCCACGCCTAAATAAGCAAGAGCAGCCTATAGAGAGGACTTATGAGCTTCGCCCAACGTCCGTCGCTAACGTCCGTCCCTCTCGCCCGCATGCTCAAAGCTAAGCTAGTGGTCCACGGCAGAGCTCGCCGCGGAGCAGGGCAAGTGATTGATGCTCGCCAGCGTGGCGGATAGTAAAGCCGAGAGTGCATGTTCAACTTTGCGGCACGGTGAGGATTTAAAGAGTACATCCTCGATGGCTCCACCACACTTTACCGCTGCCAATTTGACAAATGCTGAGAGACCACAGCCCAATTTTAACCAACCACTGCAAACAGAGTCGTGTTTAATGAGATGAGAACAAAGCCAGGATGTGGTTTGAATCACAACTCTATAGGTGTAGAGAGAGACAGAGAGACAGAGAGACAGAGAGACAGAGAGACAGAGAGACAGAGAGACAGAGAGACAGAGAGACAGAGAGACAGATAGAGAGAGTGAGAGAGAGAGAGAGAGAGAGAGAGAGAGAGAGAGAGAGGAAGACATTATTCTAAAGGTTGTTCCAGCCTCAGACCACGCTGCTATAGGCGCTCTTGAATCATTGCCCTCGTCTTCCTCAGCCACTCGATCACTGCGACTAAAGACCCAAGCGATGACCGTATCCGGGAGACATGGCTGGCCGGGGGCCCCAGGAATTTGTGATTTATGCGAGATTCATGGATTTGTGATACCTAGAAAGCCGCGTCCAAATTCCGGTTACCATCAATGCCCTCCACCCTTTGCTCACTTTCCCTCTAGTACCATGACCTTGTTATTTCCCTCTTACACCGGTTTGAAAACCGGTTGGTTAATGTGTTTTTACAATACAATGTGACCAATGAATGTCTCTTACTGTACACACTCTCTTACTGTACTTTACCACGTGCCCGGGCCATCCATATTGGACCCAGATAAACACAGGCCGCCAGCGTTCCCGGGGGAACATTGGGAAATGACTCACGGCCTAAAAATGTCCCCTCTCCTCTCCTCCCCCCGCAGTGCCTTCAAAGGCCCATACACAGATCAATAAACAGGACGCCTAATTGATTACCTGCTCGCCTAATTAATTGGCTTAAGATATATAGGAGAGGTGAGGAGGAGACAGCATGGGAGTGAGAGGGAGAGAGAGAGAGAGAGAGAGAGAGAGAGAGAGAGAGAGAGAGAGAGAGAGAGAGAGAGAGAGAGAGAGAGAGAGAGAGAGAGAGAGAGAGAGAGAGAGAGAGAAAGACAGAGAGAGAGACAGAGAGAGAGAGACAGAGAGAGAGAGAGAGAGAGACAGAGAGAGAGAGAGAGAGAGAGAGAGAGAGAGAGAGGGGAGTGGATGCCCAATAAATCTCTGACCCCTTGTACCGTTTTCACACCGCATACGGGTGTCCATACCGTATTAACTAATACGGGTGTCCATACCGTATTAACTAATACGGTATGGACACCCGGATTAACTAATACGGGTGTCCATACCGTATTAGTTAATACGGTATGGATACCCGTATTAGTTAATACGGTATGGACACCCGTATTAGTTAATCCGGGTGTCCATACCGTATTAACTAATACGGGTGTCCACACCGTATTAACTAATACGGTGTGGACACCCGTATTAACTAATACGGGTGTCCATACCGTATTAACTAATACGGGTGTCCATACCGTATTAGCTAATACGGGTGTCCATACCGTATTCGTTTTTTCTTTTTATAAATGTTTTTATTTTATTTTCATTTCAAACATAGAACAGAACACTACAATATAACAATAATAATAATGACAATGACATTGACAACATCGATGACAACGACAATAACAAGAACGACAGTGACAGTGAAAATAAATTAAAAAAATTAAAATAAATAAAAACAATTAAAATAAAATAAATATGGCTCAAGTATGTGCGGTCATAGACATGTATAATGGGAGTGACCCTAACGGAGACGGCTCCTGGCCATTGTTAGGACAATCGGACTAAAATAGACTATGTGTGCGGTGTGTGTACGCGTGCTTTATATATGTGTGTTTTACCTATGTGTGTGTGCGTGATCTATGCGTGCGTTTTATGTGTGTGTGTTTAGTATGCCTGTGTATTTTATGCGTGCATGTTTCTTGTGTGTGAGTGCATGTGTGTTCTGCGTGTTGTGTGTGTGTGTGTACGTGTGCGCGTACATGCATGCACCTTTACAATCATTATGATATTCTCAGCAACGATACCGGCATCAATGAGACAACACAGGGCAGTATTGGTCTATAGGGAGGCTATGGGTAATGGGGAAACCCACCGAGTACAGTGGCAGACAGTGCAGGTCCGATATGAGACAGATATGGGTCCCATATTTCATAGAAAGTGTCCAGTTTAGAGTGTAACATGCACGTGATGTATTCACAGGGAATGCAGGACATAATAATATTGTGCCATGATCTCTTTGATGGGACCTCGTCCTGATCCAGAATAAAAGAATGTTTTTCCAAGCAGCAAATGTCAGCAAATTGAACAGTCTCCTATGTTTGACGTTGGCAATATGAATATGTGGGAGGCCTAGTAAGAGGCACAGGGGGTCCAGTTCGATGGGGGTCCGGATATATCAGATAGTTCCTCTACGACGTCGAGCCAGTAGCTCTGGAGCTTTACACAGGACCAGAAGCAGTGGACGTGGTTTCCAATCTCTATCTTGCATTTAAAGCAGAGTGGGGAAGCATTGGGATCCATTTGACTTTAAGGGCAGGGCTTATATGAATGCGGTGTCAAATTCTAACTTGAATAGACTTGGTGCGGTTGCAAACCGAGATTTTTTTTGCATAGGTCCATGCATCCTGCCAGTCCTCATCCCTAATCTCTTTGTCTAGATCTTTTTCCCAAGAGTGTTTGGTGACAAGGGAGGATAACGATGAGTTAAGGTTTAGCGTACTATAGAAAATAGAGATTTGTCTTTTGGAGAGCTGCAAGGAGAGGGCTTTCTCTACCTGCGAGGTGGAGCTATTGGTTAACAGTGAGGTGTCCTTAGTGATAAACTGTCTGATTTGTAAATATTTGAAAAATTCCGTTTTCAATAAGCCGTAACGCTGCTGTAACTGTAAAAAGGACATCAGGGTCTGACCATCAAACAGATCACCAGACTGGCTATGCCCTGCGTATGCCAGATCCTGCGTATGCCACATCCTGCGTATGCCACATCCTGCGTATGCCACATCCTGCGTATGCCAGGTCCTGCGTATGCCACATCCTGCGTATGCCACATCCTGCGTATGCCACATCCTGCGTATGCCAGATCCTGCGTATGCCACATCCTGAAGCCACCGCCGATATGGCCCGGCTTAAAGTCCGGGTTGCCTACGCTCGGGTAAGAGGAGAAGTCCGTTTAGCTCCGCCCTCCACCTTACGGACGGACCTCCAGGCCTTGATGGAGCATAGCGTGATGGGGTTAGAGCATAGTTTCCTAACAGACTTAAAGTCTTTGATAAATAGTAGGTTCCACAAGGGGGACTTAGATTGTGAAGATTCAATGTCTAGCCAGGTTGAGAGTGGGTCTAGTTTAAACCAACCGACAAGCACCCTAAGGTGTGCTGCTAGTTGGTAATGTCTTATATTAGGCAGGTCCAGACCCCCATCAACGCCATCCATCTGTAATTTGGCAATTTTCAGCCGTGGTTTCTTCCCATTCCAAATGAATGAGCTCAGCCAGCCTTCTAGCACCTTGATAACCTTGTTTGTCAGCAGCACTGGGATCATTTGGAGAGGATATAATAGTCTAGGGAGTATGTTCATTTTAACGAGGGCTATCCTACCTAGCCATGAGATTGGCAAAGGGGCCCATCTAACCAAGTCTGCCCTTATGGTGTCTAAGAGAGGGGGAAAGTTGGCCTTGAACAATGTATCAAAGGTGGGTGTTACAAACACTCCCAAGTATACAAAGCCGGAGGGCGACCAACGAAATGGGAAGGGCTCGGGCAGGATCGGGATGGATTTCAGTGTCCCAAGTGGCATTGCCTCGGATTTGGAGAAGTTAATTTTGTACCCCGAGAAGGTTCCAAATGTGGAAATCATCCGGGTTAGACATGGAATAGAAGAGTCGGGTTTGGATATAAAGATTAGTACGTCGTCTGCGTAAAGAGTGATTTTGTGCTCCCTTTCACCGACCCTAATACCTGAGATCCCGGCCGACTGCCTTATAGCCTGAGCAAGTGGTTCTATGGCTATGTCAAAAAGTAAAGGGCTAAGAGGGTCCCCCTGGGGGTTCCCCCGTTGAAGGGGAAAGTTGTTAGACCTAAGTCCGTTAGTCAGGACCGCCGCCATCCGTGAGTTGTAAAGAACCCTGACCCAGTCAATAAAGGTGTTTCCTAGGCCAAATTCTGCGAGGGTTAGAAATAGATACGGCCATTCTACACGGTCGAATGCTTTCTCCGCATCAAGAGACAGCACCACAGCGGGGTGGTCCATTTCGTGAGTCATTTGGATAATATTAAGGAGCCTTCTCACGTTGTCGGTAGAGTTCCTACCCTTAATAAAACCTGTCTGATCTTCGTTAATAATGAAAGGGAGCACTTTTTCTAGACGCATGGACAGGATCTTGGAGAGCAATTTTTGGTCCGAATTAAGGAGGGCTATAGGCCTATAGGAGGCGCACTTTTCCGGGCATTTTCCCTTTTTAAGGAGGAGACAAATATTGGCCTCCCGTAGGGACTGGGGTAATATTCCAACCTCAGAGGAGTGATTAAGCATTGCCAACAGGGGATCCAAGAGAATATGACTGAATTCCTTATAGAACTCGCATCCGAACCCGTCCGGACCCGGAGCCCTACCAGATGGCATACCCTTAAGAGCGCACAGAGCCTCCTCCTTCGTAATTGGGGCGTTCAGGAGCAAGTTCTGAGCCTCTGATACCTTAGGAAGGCGCAGATTAACAAAGAAGGAGTGCATGTCAGAGAGAGCACCATCGGGCCGTCCCGTTTTATAGAGTTGGGCGTAAAAAGAGGCGAACTCTTTATTAATAGTTTTGGTGTCGAAGGACCTGACCCCATTTGAGTCCGAAATTGAGGCTATTATTTGGGTGTCAGCCCTCTTTCTCGCCAAGTTGGCTAGACATCTGCCAGGTTTATCACCGTGTTCGTACATTCTCTGCTTGGCAAATTTAAGAGAGTATTCAGAGTCTTGGATCAGTAGAGTATTCAACGCAGTTCTGGTGGCCGTTAGCTCTATAAGCATTGTTGGGGTTGGGTTCGATACATGTTGATTTTCAAGGTCGGCCAGTTTGGATTCGAGAAATTTGCATTGTTCATTTTTCTTGCGTTTCTTGGATGATACGTAAGACATAATCAGTCCGCGAGAAAAGGCCTTAGATGTTTCCCAGAGCAGAGACGGGTTATCCGTAGAGCGTGAATTAATTGAGTAGAAAATTTTAAATTCAGAGTCGAAATAGGAGATGAACCTATCATCCCTGAGGAGGGATGGGTTGAGACGCCAACGCCTCGATAGTGCTCTCTCTTCTGACAGGGAGTAGACCAGATATATAGGGGCGTGATCAGATAAGACAATACTTCCGATAGTACAGGACGAGACCAGAAATAGCTTAGAGGAAGGGATGAAAAAATAGTCTATTCTGCTGTAGCTCTTATGTGGGCCGCTAAGAAAGGTGAACTTCAGTTCGGAGGGGCAAAGGGTTCTCCAGACATCCGAGAATCCAATGTCTGTACATAAAGAGGAGAGCATCTTAGCTTGCCTCGAGGGGGGAGCCGAACTGGGTGGAAGTTTGTCGAGAGACGGTATAAGGTGGCAGTCTCCGCCCACAAAGGCATTTTCAGAGGCCAGGCCGGTAAATTCAGTAAATACTTTGGATAGAAAGTCAGGGGAGTAGCCTGGGGGACAGTATACATTCATAAATGTCATTTCTTTACCCTTAAGAACCCCTTTAATAATCACATAGCGGCCTTGGCTATCTACAGAGGAAGTAATGGGTCTAAAGGAGAGATTTTTATTAATCAATATGGCCACCCCCCTACTAAATGTAGAATAGTTTGTGGCGAAGACCTGCCCCACCCAATTATTTTGGAGTTTAGCGGTGTCGTTGGGCCCCATATGGGTTTCCTGTAAAAAAGCAATAGAAACATTCTCCTTCTTTAAAAAAGATAGAATCGCCTTCCTCTTCGCTAGTTTCTGAAGACCTCGAACATTCCAGGAGCAGAGCTTAAAGCTCTCAGAATTAGCCATAGCCATAGAATATTAGGGGATGTGTAGACAGAGCAGACCTGGAATGGCCTGTGGGCACGCCAGATTCACTTATTTTAAACACTAAGCACATGTACCTTGAGCTATACATAAAACAAACATTAATGACATCATCACATATAGAGGTGCGGAACCAGTGGGCTTTTCCCCAACATCACAGGGACTTACCAACATGCCCACAACCTTCAAACCTACCGTTCATAGAACAATCTCTCAGTGGCTGTCTGCCACACTCCCATATACACAAAAAAAAAAGTGCCTCAAAGTGTAGAGTAAACAAGAAAATTCAAATTAAACCATATAATATATTAGTAAGGTCAACAACTGAAGCCCAGAACAGGAACAATGGTAAAAAAAAAATATATATATATATATATTTAATAAAAAGGGGGGGGGGGGTATGTAACTTACATGCATGTCGCAACAGGTGAGCAGTACATCCACCAGGCCGGGAGGGGGCGATACTTTGTCCGCAGGTCTGTTACCTCACATGGTCCGTTCAGAGTAGAGGTGTGACCGCGGGTGGCTAGCTGTATGTAGCCGACGCGGCCCGGCTGGCGCAGTCACGATACCCCACGATTCGTTAAATGTGTAAGCAACAGTGAACACATCCCGGTGGCAATGAACCAAAACACGGCGGGACGCTGGTGTAGCGCGTAAAAGTTATACACGTGGTCGAAATATCCGAAACAAAAATAGGTCACGTTTCTACCGAAACGGAGAGCTAGTGGTTAGTGCCCCAGCCCGTGGCATATGCTATAAACAAGCAACAGTACAGAAGTCATATACAGCAGAATTGTCCCCCCCCCACCCCTTATGTCAGATATCGGAAAAAGATAAACTTCCAGGCGATGCCCAAAGACACGTAACCAACCATAACCACATATGCGATAACATATTAGGTGCTACAGCGCTCTGTGTGTTAGCCATAGCAGGATGTTAAAGGCCCAGTCAGGTTACTACCGCGTCTGGTGATGAAGCCGGTGTCGGAGCCTCTTCGGGCCGGGTCTTCAGGAAGTCCTCGGCGTCCTTGGGTGACGGGAGATGCATCCTCGTGCCGTCTTTGGTCCTGATGACGAGCCTCGCAGGGAACTGGAGCGATGGCTTAAACCCTCGTTGGTACAGGGGCCCCATGACATCTCGGTAGCGCGCACGCTGCTCCACTACCTCGGGGCAGTAGTCTTCGAAGATTAAAATCGGCTTCCCTTTATATGTCAGCTTCCCTCTCCTCTTACGAGCCTCCAGAATGATCGTCTCCTTTATCATATAGCGGTGTAGACGGGCTATCACTGCTATAGGCCTGGAGCCGGGCGCCGGTTTAGGTGTTGGCATCCTGTGGCAGCGGTCAAGTTCAGGCGGCTCAGGTAGCACGTCCTTCCCCATGATTTCCACCAGGATTTCTGCGAAAAAGACACTGGGGTGGTCGCTGTGCAGGGATTCATCCAGGCCCAGAATGCGTATATTGGAACGCCGGCTACGCGACTCGACGTCGGTTTGTTTGGTCTTTAGCTTGCCGATGACTTCGTCTTGGGCTGTGCATCTGGCCTCCAGCTCCACCATCCTACCAGACCATGTATTCAAGCCGTCTTCCACGGAGGCCAGGCGTTGAGTATGGTCTGTGACCGCCAGTTGGATGCCGTCGAGTCTGGATTCGAGCGAGGCGGCGAACGTTCTGAACTCCGCGGTGAAAGCCAGCTTCAGTTCGTCCACTAGCCTAGTCATGGTAGCCCCATCCACAGGGCCGTCGTCCTTCTTGGCCTCGTGTCTTAAATTCCGTGTAGCCATCACGCTTTTTATGGCCGAATAAG
>CM051007.1:1531937-1536937 GCA_027704905.1 Muraenolepis orangiensis
GGCGGAGGCCAACACCCACTGAGAACAGGCCCGACTCACTACCGAGAATCCGGACACAGCTCTTGCTTTGGGAGTAGAGAGATTGGATGGCCCTCAACAGTGACCCCCGCACCCCATACTCCCGCAGCACCCCCCACAGTATTTCCAAAGGGACCCGATCATATGCCTTCTCCAAATCCACAAAACACATGTAGACCGGATGGGCATACTCCCAAGCCCCCTCCAGGATCCTTGCAAGAGTGAAAAGCTGGTCCGTTGTTCCACGACCAGGGCGGAATCCGCATTGTTCCTCTTCAATCTGAGGTTCGACTATCGGCCGAACCCTCCTTTCCAGCACCTTGGAGTAGACTTTCCCAGGGAGGCTGAGTAATGTGATACCCCTGTAATTGGCACACACCCACTGGTCACCCTTTTTGAACAGGGGTACCACCACCCCCGTTTGCCACTCCTCAGGCACTGTCCCAGACTTCCACGCAATGTTGAAAAGACGTGTCATCCATGACAGCCCCTCAACACCCAGAGCCATTAGCATTTCTGGACGGATCTCATCAACCCCTGGGGCTTTGCCACTGCGGAGATGTTTGACTACCGCAGTTACTTCCTCCAGCGAGATTGATGTTTGCTGTCCTTCATCCTCCAGCTCTGTCTCTACCATTGAGGGTGTAGTTGGGTTAAGAAGTTCCTCAAAGTGTTCTTTCCACCGCCCGATCACCTCCTCAGTTGAGGTCAGCAATGTCCCACCCTTACTGTACACAGCTTGGATGGATCCACGCTTCCCCCTCCTGAGGCGCCGGATTGTTTTCCAGAAACGCTTTGGTGCCGACTGAAAGTCCTTCTCCATGGCTTCTCCGAATTCCTCCCACACCCGCTGCTTTGCCTCCGCTACAGCCGAGGCTGCCGTCCTCTTGGCCTGTCGATACCTCGCAACTGAGTCCGGAGTCTCACAGGCTAACATAGCCCGGATGGCCTCCTTCTTCAGCCGGAAGGCTTCCCTGACCACCTGTGTCCACCACGAAGTCCGAGGGTTGCCGCCCCTTGAGGCACCAATGACCTTGAGGCCACAACTCTCAACCGCAGCTTCGGCAATAGAAGCTTTGAACAATGACCACTCTGGCTCAATGCCCCCAGCCTCCACAGAGATGCCCGAAAAATTCCGCCGGAGGTGGGAGTTGAAGGTCTCCCGGACAGGGGCATCCACCAGACGTTCCCAGTTCACCCGCACTACACGTATGGGCTTACCAGGTCTGTCCAGAGGCTTCCCCCGCCATCTTACCCAACTCACCACCAGATGGTGATCGGTTGACAGCTCTGCCCCTCTCTTCACCCGAGTGTCACGATAACAAAATCGTTCATTGGACCTTCGGCCTAAGGTACTCTGGTACCATGTACACTTATGAGCATCCTTATGTTTGAACATGGTGTTTGTTATGGCCAATCCATGACTAGCACAGAAATCCAATAACAAAACCTCACTCTGGTTCAGATCAGGTAGGCCGTTCATCCCCAACACGCCCCTTCAAGTTTCCCCATCGTTACCCACATGTGCGTTGAAGTCTCCCAGGAGGACTATAGAGTCCCCTTCAGGAGCCCCATGCAGGACTCCATCCAGGGTGTGCAAGAAGGCGGGATATTCCGAACTGTTGTTTGGTGCATAGGCACAAACGAGAGTCAGAGTTTTCCCTCCCATGACCCTAAGGCGTAGGGAGGCGACCCTCTCGTCCACCGGGGTAAACTCCTACAAAGCAGCACTCAGCCGGGGACTTGTGAGTATCCCCACACCCGCCCGGCGCCTCACACCCTGAGCAACTCCAGAGAAGGAAAGAGTCCAACCCCTATCCAGGAGTTTAGTTCCACAGCCAGTGCTGTGCGTAGAGGTAAGCCCCACCAGATCTAATTGGTAGCGCTCCACCTCCCGCACAAGCTCAGGCTCCTTCCCCCCAGAGGTGACATTCCATGTCCCCAAAGCCAGTCTCTGTTGGCTGGGGTTGGTCCGTCGAGGCCCCCTGCCTTCACTGCCTCCTAACTGGCAGTGCACCCGACCCCAGCGGTTCTTCCCGTAGGTGGTGGGTCCGCGGGAAGGAGAAGTGGCCACGTTGCTACTGCTACTACTACTTCTAATATTACTGCTACTACTACTCCTTCAACTACTTCTACTACTACTCCTACTGCTGCTACTATGGGCGACTCTGTGTCTTCTGCCCCGAAACCAAATTGTCGGAGTTATGTATCGCAAATTGCTTATCAGGGAAAGGAGGGAGGGAGGAGAAGGGGGTGGAGGTCGAGGAAAAGCATGGAAAGTGTTCTGGTTATGGTGTCATTTGTGGAGACGTCCTGCTGATGGTGGTGGGCCACCACCATCTTGATTAGGACCCAAGGATTCAATTGACTGGCCACAGTCTTTTTTTTCCCTCTCCTCATTTTGTATTACATTCTTGCCCTCTTTTTACATCAGACCATCTCTCCATCTCTCCATCTCTCTCTCTCTCTCTCTCTCTCTCTCTCTCTCTCTCTCTCTCTCTCTCTCTCTCTCTCTCTCTCTCTCTCTCTCTCTCTCTCTCTGGTTCTCTCTCTCTTTCTCTCTCCCCTCTTGGGTGTTTGAGCCTTGCTTTATCAACCTATTCCTTTCTCCGTCTCCCTCTCCCTCTCTCACTCCTTCTCTAAACTACTATACGCTATTAGTAAACCTGTCTCTTCTCTATTATGTCTTACCTGAAAGCCAAACAACAGCTGACATTAACCCGCCATATATAGTATAAACTGTGTGTGTGTGTATGTGTGTGTGAGTGTGAGTGTGAGTATCTGTGCATGTGCTTGAGTTGAGTATTTGAGTAGTTTCTGTGTTCTGTGTGTGTGTGTGTGTGTGTGTGTGTATGTTTGTGTTTGCTTCATTCAGTGTGTGTTTGAGTATGTGTGTGTGAGTGTGTGTGTCAGACACACTTTTGTATGCTGACTGGTAGGACACACTCAGCAGAGAGGAGGAGGTGGAGGAGAAGGTGAAGGATGTGGTGGAGGAGGAATGAGCGATGTGAAGATCCAGGAGCTCCTGGACACATGTCAGCCTTGCTGCCCATCTGACACATCAGACATCTCCGCCTGGAGAGGGAGTGGGAGGACAAGCTTGAAATGATGTCCACCTGGAGATGGACATTACTGTGTGTGTGTGTGTGTGTGTGTGTGTGTGTGTGTGTGTCTGTGTATGTGTGTGTGTGTGTGTGTGTCTGTGTGTGTGTGTGTGTGTGTGTCTGTGTGTGTGTGTGTGTGTGTGTGTGTGTGTGTGTGTGTGTGTGTGTCTGTGTGTGTTTGTATGTGTGTGTATGTGTGTGTGTGTGTGTGTGTGCGTGTTTCTTTGTGTGGGTGTGTGTGTTTGTGTGCATTTGTGCTTATGTTTCTGTGTGCGTGAATGCGTGTGTGTATGTGTGTATTTGTGTGTTGAGCATTTGTTTGTGTCTGTGTGTGTGTATGCCACGTATATGTCTGCATATATGTATGCCAGTGCGTGTGTCTCAGTGAAAATTACACAAATTCAACTAATTAAATTACATTAATTAAAAATGGAAACCGCAACAAAAACAAAAAAAGAAGAAGACCACAGTTCACTGTGTTCCCATAAGGTTATCATCTCTCATATCATCTCGGATATTATTTTTTTTATTTTCACAATTAGCGAAAGGCTTTTCACAACGTTCGGAGACACGAAACGTAAGACCAGAGGGGAGGATGGGAGACACCGTTAAATGGAAAACAATCTGAACTGAAACAATCTCCTTGCAAGTCTATTTCCCCATCGGCCCCTTGGACCAAACACAGCCTAATAGCCTGGGCTCGATGGCCGGCCCCCTGCCGACAGAGAAGGATATCTTCAAATATGTCAGAATGATTTGTTACACCGGATACCAGTGTGTCACTCATCCCTCCGCTTAATGACGTTGCTTCTGAGACACCGCTGTTCTATCATTGATATCACAGTTTTCATATTATTGTTTGTACATGAATCACCTCATATCTTCCGTAATTAGGGTCTCGTCGATAGGTCGTACAGTTGGCATGTCTACAATGAGATTTGGATTTATTTGGATTTATTTGTATAGTGTGGTGGCCTCTGTATTTAATGTAGCATATTGTTAGGGTGTTGGACAGTTTGATAAACGCTTAATATGATAATATATATTTGGACGGAGGGCCACTGCTCATCATAGTACTGTAAAGGCTTTTACGAGAATAAAACTGAATATCAAGATGCTTTTGTTCTCTCTGTCCCGTCATTGAGATAGCAGTTCAACTCGTACCTTCTTAAGAAGCTGAGCTGTAACGGTAGCTCTTACCTGCTCTGTCGGTATAAAACACCAGTGTAACACACACAAACAAATCCAATATGTACAGAATCCTTCAAAATGAAAATGAACAGCCCTCTGAGCTGTGCTCCCAAACCCACGCTCGTATGCAAATGAGCCCCGGCGATAATATTTGTTACGATTATTTGAGTATGTACTTAACTGGCATTTTATTCAGCGTGTTTACCCACTCCTGAAAGCTGACTAGAGAAAGAGGCGGGGGAGGGCTGCCATTTAGCAGTGAAGAGACTGCGGTACTCGTGGCGTGTGACGTGTTTGACTTGTCTGGGTCTCTGCTGCCGTGTCCGGTGGTTGGCGTTGGTCAATTGGATGTCGTAAATTTAGCTGTCGCCGGCGAGAGAGAGAGAGAGAGAGTGTGTTGAGTCAACACACACTTCAAATTGGAACGTTTGAGCTTTGATAATGAGAGAGAGACATGGGGAGAGAGAGAGAGAGAGAGAGAGAGAGAGAGAGAGAGAGAGAGAGAGAGAGAGAGAGAGAGAGAGAGAGAGAGAGAGAGAGAGAGAGAGAGAGAGAGAGAGAGAGAGAGAGAGGGGGGGAGGGAGAGAGAGAGAGACGAGAAGGGGGAGAGAGAGAGAGAGAGAGAGAGAGAGAGAGAGAGAGAGAGAGAGAGAGAGAGAGAGAGAGAGAGAGAGAGAGAGAGAGAGA
>CM051007.1:1541937-1574437 GCA_027704905.1 Muraenolepis orangiensis
AAGGCCGACCCAGAGCGTCTTCCAGCAAACCGTGAGTTCCGCCGGTGTTTCGTCTGTGGGAGAGAGGGACACCTTGCTCGCGACTGTCCCGACCGAGACGCGTCGATGGCAACGGCCGGGACTACGGACCGGACCTGCCACCTCGCCACCTGCTGGGGAAGCGTGGGAGCGCAGCCCCCAAAATTCCCGGTAAAGGTGGGGGGCCAGGACACTGAAGCACTGTTGGACTCTGGCAGCATGGTGACGCTGATCCGGCCAGAGTTTGCAGGGACCGGACGGGGGGAGCCTATAGCAGTGACCTGCATCCACGGGGACGTCAAGCACTACCCCACTGCAGAGGTGACTTTGAGCACGCCCCGAGGCCGCTACCGCCTAAGAGTTGGCGTGGTCGACAACTTGCCGGTCCCAGTGCTAATGGGGAGAGACAACCCGTTGTTTGGTCGGTACTGGGCCGAGGGACCCGGAGGGGGCCACTCGGGGGGCGAGCGGAAACCCCGGAGAAGGAAGAAAGACCGGGTCGTACACCAGGTGTGCGCGGCGCTGTCGGAGGACGACGATTCCCCGCCAGCCGATTCCTCCTCAGAGGGAGAGAGAGAGCAGCATACCGGCGAGGACGCCGCGACCGCACCACCGGACCCGGAGGGCTTGAGAGAGTCCGAGGGGGTGTTTTCCCGCTTCCCCCAGACGGGCCCCACCCCTGCGGAGAACGAGGGCCAATTCGGAACAGCCCAGCTACAGGACCCTACCCTTGCCCAGGTGTGGTGGAACGTCCAGAGGGTCGACGGGAAGCTACAGGTATGTATATACATATATATACACCTTTTATTATGCTCATATCTCACACATACTCTAGAAGTCATCTTAAAACTGTTTTTATACCTAGTAGACTGGTTGTAAACTATAAATGATATATTACCATGCATTTTACTGCACTCTGGTTAGATGCCAAATTATTTTCGCTGTACTGTACTTGTGCTGTACAATGACAATACATTTGAATCTAATCTAATCTAATATAAATACAGGGATATATATATATATATATATATATATATATATATATATATATATATAAAACTAGAGGGATATATAGATGTATATTAATAAATAGAGGGGTATAAATATTGATATAAAGATAGAGGGATATAAAGATAGATTGGAATAGATATCACAAAAGAGCATCCACACCTGATATATATATATATATATATATTTTTTTGCTGCTGAATGGAATTAATACCGATTCACTTGCAGATGCCTTCTGAAAACAACACACACAAATAAAGCATATCCTCCGAGCCCCTGTAGGCACACCCTGCCTCTGACTCCAGAGCTGCTCCACGCTTATACTGTAAAATATAGAGAAACCACAGTGTACTGGACGCTGTCCAAGTGTTTAATTACCCTAAGAACCACAGAGCCTGTTCCCTCATGTGCATTTTCGGCCCTTTTTCTGTAATTACAGTTTTTGTTTTTTTGCTGTCAAAGTGTTTCTAATGGTCCTAAAACAGTAGAAGTGGTCTTATTGAACGGCCAATTAATGATCTAACTACACCTCATTTATACGCCAGATGTACACGCTGCTTTTCGGTGTTTTGCAACTACTTGGGCTACGCTAGTGGAGGTAATGACCTGCTTTTCTTTCCTTCACCCTCCGTCACCTCCTCACAGTGATGAGCGCTGTCGCTAAGAGTGGGAAAAAGGGTGTGTGTGTGAGAGAGGGAGAGAGGGATGGGGAGAGAGAGAAGGATAGAGAGAGAGAGGGATAGAGAGAGAGAGAGAGAGAGAGAGAGAGAGAGAGAGAGGAGAGAGAGAGAGAGAGAGAGAGAGAGAGAGAGAGAGAGAGAGAGAGAGAGATGGGGACAGATGGAGAGAATAGGAGAGAGAGATATGGGGACAGATGGAGAGAATAGGAGAGAGAGATATGGGGACAGATGGAGAGAATAGGAGAGAGAGAGATGGGGAAATGTGAAGGAACAGGAGGAGAGAGAGAGAGAGAGAGAGAGAGAGAGAGAGAGAGAGAGAGAGAGAGAGAGAGAGAGAGAGAGAGAGAGAGAGAGAGAGAGAGAGAGCTGAAAGGTGGAGAGACACAGTGGGAGAGAGAGAGATGGAGAGTGAGAGAGAGACTTTTAGCGAGAGAGAGACTTTAAGACGAGAGAGAGAGAGAGCGAGAGAGCGAGAGAGAGCGAGGAGAGCGAGAGAGAGAGAGAGAGAGAGAGAGAGAGAGAGAGAGAGAGAGACTGGCTGGTAGGAGTCATGGCTTTGGCAGTAACTGAGTGTCTTTCTACAGACACACTGAAGTGCTTATTGCGCATGTAAACAGATTGTTTGATTACTCTTAGTTAACCTAAGATACAGACTTATAACAACAGTATTCTAGAGGTGTGTGTGGTGCCGTTACACCGGGCCACATCCTGGCCTTTCCCCCTGTCCCATCTTTTTAGATTCCAACGTCATGGTTCATCGACGCCATTCGTCAGTGGGAGAAAGAGTAGGAGTTGGAAGGTAATTTGCGGCCTCCATCTCCCTTCATAATTGCTTCCTTTTTCTCTTAGTTGTCTGGGATCATCAGCGCTGGCAGAATGTAGATTCAGTTCCTTCCTGTCGGTTTGACGTTTCTTTTGTCCCGGACCCATGACTAAGCATTCCAAATGTCTCTTTTTCACTTTGTGTTCCGCTGCTTCTTCTTTCGTTGTATCACATACGCAGATGTGTGTGCGTGTGTGTGCGTGTGTGTGTGTGTGTGCGTGTGTGTGTGTGTGTGCGTGTGTGTGCGTGTGTGTGCGTGTGTGTATGTGCGTGTGTGTGCGTGTGTGTGTGTGTGTGAGTGTGAGTGTGGGGGGGGGGGGCTCACATTCAGAATGATGAGCAACACGGGAGACAGCCCGACAAAAGGAAGAGATTGGGGGTGCCACGTGGGAGAGAGAGAGAGAGAGAGAGAGAGAGAGAGAGAATGCTGGAAGCAATGAGGAAAATGGATCGGAACTCTGCAAACTTTCATAGAAACGTCCCCCTTATCAGCCCTTTTCAGGCGCCTTGTTAACATTGTGAAGTGTGAAGTAACCACCAGACGTGATGCCAGACACTGGAGCTGAAGCCATATTTTGGCGACAACCTCAACAGTCGTGTGAATAACAAGCACGCTGAAACTAAGATATTCAACACTGTAATTCAAACACGTGTTGTTCAGTTGCTGTACTTCTGTATGTTCTTTAGCTGTAATGCTGTATTGCTCGTAGGGTTACGGGCTTTAAGAATGGTGCTTGTTGTTCTTCCGCCTGCTGGAGTTAAACCAATCAGCGTCGAGCTCCACCCAGCTGTTCTTCAGGTGCCGGTCAGAAGTGCCTACCCTGGAGTAGGGACAGTGCTTACTGCACTGCACTGCACTGCACTGCACTGCACTGCACTGCACTGCACTGCACTGCACTGCACTGCACTGCACTGCACTGCACTGCACTGCACTGCACTGCACTGCACTGTTTTCACGATACTGCTGCACTACAGGTACTTTCCAATTTTTTTTCACAACTCAACACATGTATGATCCATCAGTCACTATATTGTTTTATTTATTGTGTATAGTATTGTTATAGCATAGTGTTGTATAGTATAGTTATATAAGTGTATCTGTATAAGTATAGTTAATAGTATAGTACAAAGTATAGTACAAAGTATAGCATGTACAGATCAATTATTGAAAAATCATACTGAGGAAGGAATGAGGGGTAAGTATTCCATTGTACTTGTTGCATATGGCAAATATAAACATCTTGAATCTTCCGAGTTCCGACAGTCAGGTTCCTGCAGTGGGAAAGGGTGTGGTTGTTCTGACCCCAGCAGTGTTAAGGGTGTGTGTGTGTGTGTGTGGTGGTTCTGACCCCAGCAGTGTTAAGGGTGTGTGTGTGTGTGTGTGTGGGGGGGGGGATGAACTCGGACCACGCTGGGTACCTCGGCTCTCTGTCCACCCGAACCTCAAGCCCATTGGTATCTCTCTCCTCTGGACGCTGTGAGAAGCAACACACTGGATGAGAGACGCTCATTACTAATTAGCTCCTGAACAACAAAGTGTTCCACACACCTTTCTGGGTTTATTTTTCTCTTCCTCAAAAGGTTTGTATCCTCTTTGTCTAAAATATATATATATATATATATATATATATATTCAACTTTTATGGTCGCTTCTTCTGAATGAAAACCTTAATCTTTTGTGTTTCACATATAACTTTTTTTTATTCCAATTGAATGTTCAAAGTAATTTTTTTTCACCCAAGGATAAAAGTTTTTGAATTGATTTAATTAAGTAAATGTTTGAAGGACTCATTTTTATTTATAGTGGCCGAATAAGTAGAGGAATAATTAAAAATATCAAAACTTTCATTAGGCTTATATTAAAAGAAAAGCAACAACATTGTGTTAATGCAGTATAGTTTGATATGCCAGGATACCATCCTGTCTCTTTCTCGTTGTTTATAGACATATAAATGTGGCAGATCAGCTTGTAAATGTTATACTCAAGAGGGCTATTTATTTTTGGTAATCGCCATCTACTTAATATACAAACAACCACAGTTTTCAATTGAATTAGGAAGATTGGGCGAATGCTGAAAGGACATTTGGAACATATTCAGATGTAAGAGTCCACAGCACAGCCGGCGAAAATATTTTCCCTCCAGCTGTGAATCTGCGTAATTAAGTGTTTTTCTACTCGGAGAGACTTGAGGAGAATTGATCTGATTGATCAGCATTACAGCTACGATAACACACGCTATCCAATGCTAACATTTGCCAGAGGTTGGAATGGCTGTTCATTTGTTTAGACAATTCCAAACTGAAAGCACGCCCATGTACGCACACCCACACGCACACACACACACATGCAAACACACACACACACACACGCAGACATACACACACATACACGCACGCACAAACACATTCAACTGTTCATTTTTACCATTTGATATGGCCCCTAAAAAGTCCTGTTTTTTTTGGTTTAAATCAATCACAGGTGACCCAGGTTACGGTTAAGGGTTTCAGACCTTGATTACGACTGGTCCTGGGACAATATATACCTTCCCTTTGCCTCCACAACCCCCCCCCCCACACACACACACACACAAACACACACACACACACACACACACTCACTTTAATCACACTCACATTACACAACACACCTACACACAAATACATACACAAACACACACACACTTTACACAACACACTTTAATCACACTCATATTACACAACACACCTACACACACACACACACACACACACACACTTTACACAACCCCATTCATAAAAAGGGTTAGCCTGTCAGGTGGGAGGAGATGTGTGTTTCCATTCATAAAAAGGGTTTGCCTGTCAGGTGGGAGGAGATGTGTGTTTTCATTCATATAAAGGGTTCGCCTGTCAGGTGGGAGGAGATGTGTGTTTTCATTCATATAAAGGGTTCGCCTGTCAGGTGGGAGGAGATGTGTGTTTCCATTCATATAAAGGGTTAGCCTGTCAGGTGGGAGGAGATGTGTGTTTCCATTCATATAAAGGGTTCGCCTGTCAGGTGGGAGGAGATGTGTGTTATCCAGCTGGTGTGAATCAGCTGGATGAGGGCAGCGTGATTGGCTGCTGCCTGCCGAGCCTTCCAGGGAGCTACGTGGATTGGCCGGGGGTTGGTTAAAGCGAGGAGCCGGGACTGTTACCAGGAGGGCCGGGAGAACGGAAAAGGGGAAGCTACGAGGCGAGGAGAGGACGGGAAGCATGGCTCTGGACGGATCTACGAGGAAGCGACTGTGGAAGTTCTGCTACGCTGCGGGGTGCTGTACGGCTGCCAGCCGCTGATCGACGGGTCGGTTGAAGGCAGAATTGCGACGCACTCAAATTCCTGTTTGTAACTCCCTCTCATGCAATGATGACAGCAATGCGTTCTTTATGATACTGGTAGGATTTATTCAAATCCAGACCGTGAGAACTGTGAAACACACACATGAAATACAATAAATCACAGATCAAACAATAACAACATACATTCATATTATTTCTACTTCGTCTCTTAGTGTCACATGTCTTTACAATATTGTTAACCAAAATGAACTTAACCTACAAAACACATTAAATCCTTCTGCAATAATAATAATAATAATAAACTCACTTAGCAAACATTTCGTTAGCACTTTAGCTACCTGACTTGAGCCTACACACAGCTAACAACCACAACACCCAACGTACCTTATTGGCTGCATGCAATAAGAGAGGAAATTATGGAACTTCACTGACTGAACTGACCGACCGAACTGACTGACTGTGACGGAACTATCTCTTATATACAGAGATTTCTACACGCGTGTGCGTCGGCATAAAACGTCCCCGGAACACTGTGCGCTTCAACCATTAGTTCCGTCCTTAATCTACAGCATTTAGGTAGGAACCAAAAACTGGTAGGAACCAAACTCAAACTGAACACAGAGGCAGTTACACTCCCACCAAACATATCACTTGTATATGATTTTACAATGACTTAGAACCAACATACTACATAGAAAGTAAACAAAACTAAATACAATAACTTCCGACTGCGCCTGGGTGTTGAGAACCTGGGCCTTCTTAAGTTCAGGGTCGTCACTTGCGATCTCTCCCACCTTGACTTCTCCACTTGGTAACTCTTTCTGCCAAAGAAAGTCTGGGCTTCCATTGTGTAGACTCTGTGCTTTGCTTGATGCGTTCTACACGATTTGCCACAGGACCTCTTCGGAAGCGATACAGAACTTCCACTACGGTGTTTGTCAACTCTGGACCCGTCAGGAGATAGTCGTTCAAGGATGTCCCTTGGTACTTGGCGGAGCAATCGAAGACAACACGTATCTCCCCAGGCTTTTGTGGATGATACACCCCATGATGTGGGATATACCAAGCTGGAGCTTTGTAGATGTCTTCCTGTGGGACCCTTTCTGCATCTCCGCGGGTTATGGTCCCATCCATGAAGGTCTGTAGTCTTTGTGGTACTGATCGTTTCTTCTCAACTTGGATAGCACGGATCTTGTTATCAGGTAAGTTAGGCCTTTCCTTCTTGAATGGCAGCGGCATTTCATAATGACCGTCGCTCTTTAACTTGATGCCCTTCTCCATTTTCGACCTTAGATCCTCTTGAGAGATGGGGCTGGCTTCTGACACTCTTTCAGCGAAGTCAGACTCCAGCATCTTTATGGCATCTGCAGGTAACACAACTTCCTTGATCTGTGTTCTACAGACATAGTGCACTTCACTTGTGAGGTCGGAAGAGGACGGTAGACCTGGCGTCACTTGCTTCACAATGACTTGGTGACTGATTCCGATTGTATCTCCATAGTTGAGACACGGTTTACCATATCCCACCACACTCCAGCCCAAGTCTGTTCTCTGAGCAAACGGCTGATGTTCCTCACCAGTCACCACTTGTCTTGGAACGAGGGCTTGAGCACAGTTGTAGCCAATTAACAGGCCGACATCACAGCTTTGCTGAGAAGCGATCTCATCTGCAATGTGCTCAAGATGAGGCCATGCCTTCGCTGTCTCTGGTGTGGGAATATGGTCTCTGTTTGCAGGGATAAACTCTCTTGAGTAAGTCACTGGCAAAGTGATTATCTTGTCTGAATTGAATCCTCTTACTTGTAGACCTGTCAGCTTCTAACAGGACACGACTGTGTTTCTTGAAGCTAGCGTGGAGAGCTTTAGCTGAACTGGTTCACCTTTTGTGTTGAGAGCCTTTGCTGTCTCTTCGAGGATAAAGGTTGAGTCACTTTGTGTATCGAGGAGTGCGTACACCAGAACCTCACGACTTGGCTCACTTGTAGATGACACCCACACTGGAACTATTGTGGATGTATGAGTGTTCCCATCATTCTGGATGACTCTAAACGATGTCGCCTCACGTGATGGTCTCTCTGCCTGGTTTTGTGGCTGATTATTCTCTCTTTCTTTGTACTTATCACTGTTCCTTGCTCCATCCGGCCTTGTTGACATCCTTTCTTCCTTGGTGCGATCATCATGGAGGCAAGTTGGATGTCTTCTCTCACAGGTGTCGCAGGTGTTTCTATCTCTACAGTCCTTGGAGCGATGGCCAGACTTCAGACAGCCGAAACACAAGCTCTTCTCTTGGACAAACTTAATTCGTTCACTGATTGTCATCTGCATAATCTTGCGACACTTCTGCAGACTGTGTCCTGCCCTCTCACAGAAGACACAGCCTGTGGCGACGGCTTTCTCATCTGAGCTGGTTGCTAAAACCCTTGCTCCAGGATCTCTGCTCCTGGAACCCTTGTCCAGAATACTTTCCCCTGGCTTCAGAGCATGAAGAGCGGTTATTGGGTGGCAAGCGATTCTGGCTTCACGTGTGAGGAACTTGACAAACTGGCTGAAACTCGGGAACATGCGAGTTTCTTCTTCTGTGGCCATGACCTTCCTATGCCATTTTGAAGTCAGCCAGTCTGGAAGTTTGAAGAGTATTTTCTGGTTCTCGTTGCAATCATTAAGTATTTCAAGACCTCTGACCTGAGACATGGCAGCCTCACAGCTGCGCAGGAAGTCGGCGAGTTCTTGAAGTTCCACACTGCATTTGGAGCTTATCTTGGGCCACGACTCAATCTTATCTCTGAAGGCCTTGGCAATGAGGAATGGATTGCCATATCGCTCATCTAGGATGTGCCATGCTGCATAATAGGCTGACTCTGTGCCTAGTAAGAAGTAGCTCTCTATGGCCTTCTTGGCAGATCCACCCACGTACTTGCGCAGATAATATATCTTCTCTTCGGCTGGTATGTTCTTCCTGCCAACAAGCGTCTGAAAGGACACCTTCCAGTCGTTGTATCTGAGTGGGTCGCCATTGAACACTGTAGGTTCAGGTATAGGAATGCGACTTGCACTGATGGTTTCTGCGAACAATCTGACAAGCGTTGCAGTGCTGTCTTCAGATCTGTCTTCTTGCCTTGTTTGTGATACAGCTCGTGGTGGAGAATGGTGCTGTAATAGGCTAGTTTGAGGCTTGATTTCCACTTCACTCTTCACAGAGACATGTCGATGGAGAAGCTCATTTACTTCTTCATCTGAGCAATCACTTCGTTTAGCTGCTTGAGCTGAACATTCGCTCTGCTCATACACTTGCTGTCGTGCCTTGGCAGCCTTTAACTTCTTAATAGTTTCCAATCGATTTAGTTCTCTGCGTTTGGCTTCTAGCACTCTTTGTCTTTCTGCAGTTTCAGCCTCCTGCTTGGCTTTTAACTGGGCGCCTTCAGCCTCCATCTTGGCTTTTAACTGGGCGCCTTCAGCCTCCATCTTGGCTTTTAACTGGGCGGCTTCAGCCTCCATCTTGGCTTTTACCTGGGCGGCTTTAGCCTCCATCTTGGCTTTTAACTGGGTGGCTTCAGCCTCCATCTTGGCTTTTAACTGGGCGGCTTCAGCCTCCTGTCTCCTGTCTTCAGCTTCAAGTCTTTGAAGTTCTTCAATATGACGCTCTTGCTCTAGCAGGACCTTTAAGGTGGCTTGGTTAGCAGCAACCTCAGCCGCTGCACTTGTTCTGCTTGCAGAGGAGAATTTAGTGTGGCGAGAGCTGGTGCCTGTCTTGCCTGAGGCTACAGACACTATCTCTTCCATGAATTGTTCTTCATGCATTTGACCTTTAGCCTTTCTTGTGTCTAAAAGGCCCATTGCATTATTACAAATCTTCTTTGTTATTGACTCACAGGTGTCGACTCTGCGACGTGTGTTATGGTCAGGCACCTCAATGCGCTTCCAATCGTCATAAACCTCATTCAGACTCCTAGAGGCACTGCATATTTTAGTGACGTGTCCATCCAGCAGGTCGTCTGAGCTCGGTGCACACAGCGCTTGGTTAGCTTCTTTAGCAACATTTTTCCACTTCTCATAGCCCACACTGAAACGATGTGCAACTTTTCTTATTTGCTCATCATGCAGTTCTTGACCCTTTTCCGTCAACATGCGGACTCTTTGGCCTCTTCGTGGCTCTTCTGAGGAAGCGGGGTTGCTAACTATTGTGCCTTCTTCCCTTTGTGGTTGCACGGTTGCGCTGTCTTCATTTGCACCCTCTTCGTCAGGTGCTTGTGCCTGCATGTCTGTGCAATGTACATCCACAACAACCACACGCTGGCTGCCACTCTCAGACATCTTTACTTGGTTTAATGTTGTTACTCACTGCTTTCTGATGCTGTCTTATGGAGCAGTAAGTTCTCACTGTAACTCCCTCTCATGCAATGATGACAGCAATGCGTTCTTTATGATACTGGTAGGATTTATTCAAATCCAGACCGTGAGAACTGTGAAACACACACATGAAATACAATAAATCACAGATCAAACAATAACAACATACATTCATATTATTTCTACTTCGTCTCTTAGTGTCACATGTCTTTACAATATTGTTAACCAAAATGAACTTAACCTACAAAACACATTAAATCCTTCTGCAATAATAATAATAATAATAAACTCACTTAGCAAACATTTCGTTAGCACTTTAGCTACCTGACTTGAGCCTACACACAGCTAACAACCACAACACCCAACGTACCTTATTGGCTGCATGCAATAAGAGAGGAAATTATGGAACTTCACTGACTGAACTGACCGACCGAACTGACTGACTGTGACGGAACTATCTCTTATATACAGAGATTTCTACACGCGTGTGCGTCGGCATAAAACGTCCCCGGAACACTGTGCGCTTCAACCATTAGTTCCGTCCTTAATCTACAGCATTTAGGTAGGAACCAAAAACTGGTAGGAACCAAACTCAAACTGAACACAGAGGCAGTTACACTGTTTATTGCCACGCACTCAAGTTCCTGTTTATTGCTACGTACCCAAGTTCCTGTTTATTGCTACGTACCCAAGTTCCGGTGAATTGCAAGCCCTCAAGTACCTGTGAATTGCTACGTACCCAAGTTCCTGATCATTGTAACGTCCTCAAATTCCTGTCTGTCGCACCGCGCGCTGGTTCCTATCAGGGGCAGTGCGCTTAAGGAAGGGTGAGCGAAATAACCTTTAACTCCTCTCGGTCTGAGGTGTTCCTGACCGAGAGCGGACCCATAACTATTTTAACTCGGGCCATGTCTTGGCAGGCTGTCACTGGTTAAGTGAACAGGGAAAGTATGGCGTGCAAATAGTGCCACTCGTTGTCATTTGCCCACCAGTGCCAGTGACTCTTTACTCCTGAGCGGCCAGTGAGTGGGAGAGCATGTTCATGGTGTGATGCGTGTAGTGTTTTCTTTAAAATAGACGTGTCATGTGTGCAGTGATTCCATCAATAGAAGTGCCCCGTGTTTGCAGTGATTCCATCAATAGAAGTGCCCTGTGTTTGCAGTGATTCCATCAATAGAAGTGCCCTGTGTTTGCAGTGATTCCATCAATAGAAGTGCCCTGTGTTTGCAGTGATTCCATCAATAGAAGTACCCTGTGTTTGCAGTGATTCCATCAATAGAAGTGCCCTGTGTTTGCAGTGATTCCATCAATAGAAGTGCCCTGTGTTTGCAGTGATTCCATCAATAGAAGTGCCCTGTGTTTGCGTTGGTTGCATGCTTTGGTTAATTTACTGTTAATTGTACCATTAATAGTCCCTCCGGCCAGCAGGGGGGTGGGGTAGAGCAGTAACCGCCGGAATGACGGGGTGGTCGATAGGCACGACATTACTTGGCCCTGTGTAACATTTCCATGTGAGAAGCTTGACTGATATGGTCCCTTACTATTCTTCTTCTTTCGTGTATTATCATCATATGTCCAGCTCAGTGTCACAAAGCCACGCTCTCGTCTCTGGTCCCACATGGAAGAGGCCAGCCTCTGAAGGAGGTCTGTACAGAGGACAGGTGGTGATTATGTGGTCGGCAGTCTGCTCAGGCTCGCCACACTCACATACTGCGCTGTCTGCCAGGCCCCACTCCTTCATGGACGCTTTGAAGCGACCAACCCCAGTACGGAGGCGGTTCAGCAGGGTCCAATGCCGGCGTGGTAGATGTTCTCCTTCGACTCCATCTCCCGGATCTTGGATGTGATGGTGCAGACGTGTGGGCTCAGCCGACTCCCATTCCTGCTTCCAGGAGGTTGCTAGCCATGCCCTTGTAGACAGGTCCTCAGGGATGGAACCAAGCATCTCTTGTGCTGTCCTGTTGTAGGGGTGACGGGACTTGAGTCTGCTTGGGGGCGCTGCCTTTGTTGTTGTTTCGTGCAGGATATGCCAGTCATGTTCTTGGGCTTTCCTTGCAAGTGCGAGGATAGCGGCCTCTCGTCGGAGACCGGCCGGGGCAATTCCCGCTAGGACTGGCAGGTAGGACACGGGGGTGGGCTTTAGGCAACCGGTTATGATCCGAAGGGCATTGTTGATGATAGGATCAACCTTCTTCACATGTGGGCTTCTACTACAGACTGGGGCGCAGTATTCGGCAGCAGAGAACACCAGGGCTTGTGTGGAGATTCGTAGTGTCCTGGCGGAGGCACCCCAGGTTGTGCCAGCAAGGCGGCGGATAAGCGAGACCCTTGCTGTCACTTTGGCTCTCACTTCCTCAAGGTACCGTTTGTAGGACAGTGTCCTGTCCAGCCGAACACCGAGGTACTTGGGGGCTAGTTGGTGCTCCAGACGCTTGTTGTCGACGGACACCGACAGTTCCCTTTTGGCCTCTCTGTTGCACAGGTGGTATGCGGCCGACACAGTCTTCCCAGTACTGAGCTGCAGACGCCACTTGCGCAGGTAGGCAGCCAAGATGCCCATGTCCTGGTTGAGACCCTGTTCCACCGCTGACCATGTTGTTCGACGCAGCATGATGGCCAGATCATCCGCGTAACCATATTGTCTGGATGTTGTCTCCGGGAGGTCGTGGATGTAAATATTGAACAGCAGTGGTGAGAGGACAGACCCCTGTGGCACCCCGTTTCTCAATCTCCTCAGTCTGCTTCGCTGGCCATCGCTGGTTCGGAGGATGAAGCTGCGGTTGGACAGCATCTCCATTATGAACTTCACCATATGCCGGTCTGGGATAGTCCTCAGCAGCTTCAGGTGAAGTCCACGGTGCCAGACGGTGTCATATGCGGCTGTTAGGTCAAGCAACACAACCCCAACTTTCTCTTTGGCCTGAAAGCTGTCCTCGATGTCTTGGGTGAGCAGGGTTACCTGATCTACTGTTGACCTGCCCCGCCGGAAACCAGCCTGTTCCCTTGGAAGCTGTGGGTCCACTACTGGCTCTATGCGGCTGAGGATCATCCTCTCCAGTATCTTGAATGGGACGCAGAGCAGCGAGATGGGTCTGTATGCCTTAGGGTCTTCCGCAGTTTTGCCTGGTTTCAGCACGGCGATAACAGCAGCACGGCGCCAGGTCTTCGGCAGTTTGGACCTCTGGAAGCAGGATGAGAAAAAAGAGCACAGCCAGGCAGATGTTGTCTCACTCTGGTGGGTCACGAACTCTGGGTGGATGTTGTCATGCCCCGGGGACTTGCCTTGCCTAAGGTTGCCGATGGCCGCCCTAAGTTCAGCTGTTGGTCCCTTACTATGAACCTAATTTATAATAAAGATCAATTTGTTACCAGATATCTGCCTGCTCCTCGTGTGTGTGAGTTAATTGGGGGATTAAAAGAACTGGGTGCCAGCAAGTGGGCCATTACCTAGAGGGCTCACTCACACACACACACACACACTTTACACAACACACACTTTAATCACACTCATATTACACAACACACCTACACACACTCACACACACACACACACTTTACACAACAAACACACACACACTAACACACACACACTTTACACAACACACATACACACTTTACACACACACACACACTTTACACAACAAACACACACACACTAACACACACACACTTTACACAACACACACACACACTTTACACAACACACACACACACACACAACATATTATATTTATACACACACAACCGCCTGCATACACATACATTGACGAGTGTTAACCCACCACCAACACATTAATTCCCCCAAACACACACAAACACACACACACACACACACACACACACACACACACACACTCCTTATTACACACACACGCACGCACACACACACACACACACACACACACACACACACACACACACACACACACACACACACACACACACACACACACACACACACACACACTCCTTATTGTTATTCTAAGCAGAGTGGAAGGTAAGGCCCTATAGCCAATAGCTCCTCACAATGGGAAACCTTGGTGCTGCTCATATATAAATATACAGAATATATGTATGTATGTATACATATTTATATATATATATATATGCTATATATACAGTATATACTATATTTATACTTTATATGCGGCAGAAAAGCTCAGTCTGTTAGGACTTGGCTTGGGAACCAGAAGGTTGCTGGTTCAAGTCCTCGGAACACGTGGGCACTGCCGAGGTGCCCTTGTCCTCATACTAGGATGGTTAAAGAGAAACTAGTTTCACTTTGTGTGTACATGTGTGTGACCAATGAAGAGGAGGCAATCCTCCACATTTACATTTTTTATATACTATATATAATGATCTCGGAATGCACTCTTCACATTCTACCTTGTAGCATATACAGTATATATATATATATATATATATATATATATATATATATATATACAGCACCATAACACTCCCCTTTGTGTTTGTTGACTAGGAACTCTGGGGAGAAGCCAGGGGGAATACACAGAATGGCTAAGGGCCACTCATCACAGGTTTGAGGTTAGAGAGGAGGCTACACATGTTTAAATTTCACGCCACACTCCACTATTACATAAGCATGCTTACTCTCTCTCTCTCTCTCTCTCTCTCTCTCTCTCTCTCTCTCTCTCTCTCTCTCTCTCTCTCTCTCTCTCTCTCACAGTGTTCTAGAGAGAGAGAGTGAGTGTGTGTGTGCGTGTCTGTGTGTCTGTTTGTGTGTGTGCAAGATAATCTGTGTGTGTGTGTGTGTGTGTGTGTGTGTGTGTGTGTGCGCACACGTTAAAGAGTTTTCCCAGAGCACATTTTCTCATTAGCATACCTTCTAGGTTCTAATTCTCTCTCATTTCCTTTCCCTCTGAACTCTAAAGCCTCTCTGTTGTATGGTTGGTGTGTTCTGCCTGTATGTTGTATGGTTGGTGTGTTCTGCCTGTATGTTGTATGGTTGGTGTGTTCTGCCTGTATGTTGTATGGTTGGTGTGTTCTGCCTCTCTGTTGTATGGTTGGTGTGTTCTGCCTGTATGTTGTATGGTTGGTGTGTTCTGCCTGTATGTTGTATGGTTGGTGTGTTCTGCCTGTATGTTGTATGGTTGGTGTGTTCTGCCTGTATGTTTTATGGTTGGTGTGTTCTGCCTGTATGTTGTATGGTTGGTGTGTTCTGCCTGTATGTTGTATGGTTGGTGTGTTCTGCCTGTATGTTGTATGGTTGGTGTGTTCTGCCTGTATGTTGTATGGTTGGTGTGTTCTGCCTGTATGTTGTATGGTTGGTGTGTTCTGCCTGTATGTTGTATGGTTGGTGTGTTCTGCCTGTATGTTGTATGGTTGGTGTGTTCTGCCTGTATGTTGTATGGTTGGTGTGTTCTGCCTGTATGTTTTATGGTTGGTGTGTTCTGCCTGTATGTTGTATGGTTGGTGTGTTCTGCCTGTATGTTGTATGGTTGGTGTGTTCTGCCTGTATGTTGTATGGTTGGTGTGTTCTGCCTGTATGTTGTATGGTTGGTGTGTTCTGCCTGTATGTTGTATGGTTGGTGTGTTCTGCCTGTATGTTGTATGGTTGGTGTGTTCTGCCTGTATGTTGTATGGTTGGTGTGTTCTGCCTGTATGTTGTATGGTTGGTGTGTTCTGCCTGTTGCAGTGCTCTGTGATCTGCTATCAACACATTGGGTTCATTGGCGGTGCTCGGGTACCATTCTCCTCCTCCCACCAAATGGCTCCCAGCCCAATTAAAAGCATCCTCTGCTGATGGCTGACAGTACACACTGCAGTTAATAAGCCAGCGCTTCCCCCCTTCTATCTTTGCTTTGTTGTTGGCCAACATCTGGCCCACTTTCCACCGGCTAACTAACAATCAGCACTTTTTCCCCCGACACTAAAACTTTACGAATAGTCCCGCAAACGAGTGTTTTGTTAGCCATTGTTGCCTGTTTTCTTCTCTCGACAGTTTTTTTGTTTTTGTTGAAAAGTGTTTCCGTATTAAGTACCTGATTAATATTTTACTTTTCGAAGATGTTTTTTCGATGAGTCGAGGGACTTATGGGAGATATGAGACTGTGTTTCGTACAAATCGATCTAAAAGTGTCAAATTTGGCCCAGGGCTCTAATTATTTAGAGAGAGATCATTCACTATAAATACACATCATCACTATTAATATGTTATATGTAATATATGTAATATGTTATATGTAATTAATATATCAAGACAGTGTTCAGTGTAATTATTACGGAGGTGTTGCAGCATCCCTCCTACAGACCGGAGGAGGAAGGGATCAAGCTTATCTATCCATGACTCTACATTTAAAATGTATTGTATCTGTAATATTATCCGTCTTATTTTAATCTATGTAACCTTTATATTTATTTGACTATGTGTGTCATTTCACCCTGTCTGTAGAGTGCCTTGGTTATCCAGAAAAGTATAAAATGTATAAAATGGAATTTATTATTATTATTATTATTATTATTATTATTATTATTATTATTATTATTATTATTATTATATGTAGGGTTGCTATGATGGCGCTGGGCTGCTGTTAACTGTGTTGAACGGTACCACAAGGCAGCATAGATATCGGCTCATTCTGGACAAGCTCATAATAAACCATAGACCAGCAACGGTGGATTTGTTACGGGTGTAAATGTAATGTAAAGTACACATTAAAGTGGTGTATGAATAGACTTTACAACTAATCATGTTTTCGTTTTTGTTTTTTTCTGATTGCGGGATGTTGTATTTTGATTGGCCTACTCCAAAAACATTGTTCGTAAGAGATGATTAATAGAATAAATTATAATATGATTCATAAATCTGATTTGTTTTTCATCACATTTATCATAGTCCTATTTTTTCATAAATGAATGCTATTGTTGCATGGTTTAACAAATATTTAACCAATGAAAAGTAAAAAGCTTGTGACGTACTCCATTGGATCCTCAAACTGTGAACCCTCCTCGCTCCGTCCTCTGACTCACACACAGCAGTAGTAGAAGGCAGTTGTTTAGAGACCGTCTCTGGTTGTTTGCAATGCAAGCGCTGTAATGCAAGAATAAATAAAGAACTGGCGGTTTGAATATGTACATTTTCTCTACTTAAACAAACACTAAGTCTATAAAGGCTTATGTTTTATGTATTTGAGGACTGAGACGGGGGAGCTGAGGCGAGTGCAGGCAAATCAAGGTATAGGTTAGAGTGCAGTTTAGTATAGCACTTCATCTTTCATAACCAGAGCTTTTGGGCCAAATGTATACAATGACAGGAAATATGTAGCACAAACAAAGCAACATTCAACTGTTTTTGGGTCCGTTGATAATAGTGTAGTTTGATAGGAGGCTGATGGGATGCAGGCTGTGGGGATAAGCCTGCTATTCCAGTTGGGATTGCCCTCCCCTTCTGCTGTCTGCTGCATGATCGCGTTTGACAAAATGATCGTGATTTGTGACAAACAAATTCCCCCCCCCCCTCTCCCTGAATCCCCAACAGACTGAGGCAGGAGCTCAGTCTGTTGGGGCTTGGGAACCGGAAGGTCACAGGTTCAAGTCCCCGAAACGGACCAAGTACGGAGTTAGAACTGTTACTTGGATGAAAGTGCCAGTTTGCCTCCTTGGCACTGCCGAGGTGCCCTTTAGCAAGGCACCAGACCCCTTCACTGCTCCCTGGGGGCTGTATACACAATAGCTGCCCACTGCTCCTAATACTAGGGTAGGCTAAATGCAGATAAACTATTTCCCTGTGTGTGTGCTTTGCTGTGTACATGTGTGTGACCAACAACGATGTAGGATCGATTGATTTGATTGACAATTGACAATTGTTGATGATTATTGTTAATATTGTTAATATAATTGTGCAGGAGCGAATGGAGGAGTAAGCATTCCATTGCACTTGTTACACATGGCAAAATAAAGAATATTGAATAATGATTGTAGGCTCAGGCAGACTTCCTCCAGCGTTGACGCAACGCTGAAAAAACTAAATTTGGAGATAGGTCAGGGCTAATGATAACGTAATGCCATGCACTTTACTGCCTCAGATGCTGCCAAAAATAAGCTAATACATGATGGCAAATAGGCCATTTAGCATTTGCTGTTCCAACAACCTTGTTAATCCATCTGAACTTAACTATGGTCAAAAATGACTCATACAATGACACATGCAAGTTATCTGACCATATATACAGACCCAATGTAGTCCTACTTCTCCTATTTTCCTTTTTTTTTCTTTTCTTAGGTTAATACCAATTCAACATTCAATGGCATCTTACTGGAATGCTTACTCCCCATTCCCTCCCGCTGTTGTGTCTCGTCAGAAATGTTAGTCTAGTCATGTTTCATGTTTTATTAAGTCATTTTTGTCTTGTCTCCCACTTCCTGATTTATTTTGGTACTCACCTTTTGGCCGTGTTCCATTTCAGGGTCTGCAGCCTTAAGGCTGCATCCTTCGGCTGCATCCGAAGGCTGCAGTCTTAAGGCTGCTTCGAAGGCTGCTTCAAAAACTTGTTAAATGGGACGGTCTAGCCTACGGAGTACTTCCTGAATGCGTCACCAGCTGCGTCACGAAGCGCCACGCCCACCGTCGTCGCGCGCTGACCAGAGCCGCGGAGATAGTCCAACTAGAAGCCTCTTTTTGAGAGTTTAATAATACGAGGAAAATCAATTGCGTGTTAAAAATGGATGATTTGTATTCAGTATTCTTTTTAACTAATGAACTTAAGGAGCTGGAGTTTCACCGCCGGCGTCGACGTTTGATGTTATTTCGGCTAAGACAGAACCATGGGTAAATAAAGATTGGTTAATATTGGTGAAGTTATAATTCCTATTAATATATATATATATATATATATATATATATAAATATACATATAAATATACATATACATATATATATATATAAATAGGAATTATAACTTCACCAATATTAACCAATCTTTATTGTTATATATATATATATATATATATATACATATATATACATATATATACATATATGTATATATACATATATATATACACATCTATATATACACACATATATATACACACATATATATACATATATATATACACACATATATATATACACACACACACACACTGGCGGCCTGGGAGACCAGCTGGCCCGCGCCAGCGCTTCTCATATGCGGCTCCCGACATCTCCGAAATCGCCGTAGCATATTTCTAAACAGGCTTTATTTGGATAAACTGAACAAATATGTATAATCTACATAGTATATTGTCGCGTAATAAAATAATAAAACTTAATAAAGTGACTGAATTACAGTGCTACAGCGAGATCTAAAACTGCTTTTAGCCGGGCTCAAATTCTGTCCTGAAATTGAACACGGCCCACAATTCTGTTCGGTTGGTGCGAAATGCATTCTGGGATATTCTGGCACCGAAGGCTGCAGAAGTCTGCATCGATGCACACTTCAAATTCGGGAAATTCAGGCTGCATTTGAAGGCTGCATTTGAAGGAGCCGACGGAATGGGACAGCCTTGTCGCGGCTGCTGTGACGTCTGCAGCCTTCAAATGCAGCCTTTTAGGCTGCAGACCCTGAAATGGAACACGGCCTTTGTGTCTCATTCCAGGTCCCTTGACTCCCTGTCCCAGGTGTGTGTGTGTGTGTGTGTGTGTGTGTGTGTGTCTCTGCCCTCGTCAGCTCCGCCCCTGATTGATTCCACCTGTTCCTTGTTACCTCATGGTTAAATTCTCCAGTTTCCCCCCGGTCTGGTGCCAGTTCCTCTTGTCCTGTGGTGATGTCAGCAGCCCGGTGGTTTACTCTCTTGTTTCAAGCCTGATTCATGCTCCTGAGTTTTTGTTCCAGTAAGTTTTGTTCCTCATTTTGTGAGTGATTTTCTGTTGATATTTTCTGACAACCGTAGTTGCGGCATTTTTTGTGATGGTTAGTTTTTGATCCTCATACTGAGGACATTGTTTGGAATAAAGTATTTTCTCATACTTTACCTCTGTCTCCTGGGTCGTGCATTTGAGTCCTACTACCTGGTGTGTTTAAGTTTGTGACAACCGCAGTAAGAATTTCTAAAACACAATACTGTAAAAAAGAATGTACAAAATACAAATGAACATAAAAGTGACTGACGGATATGTACATGTGTAGAATTGTGCAAAAAGCATTTAAAAGCATTTAAAAGTGCCAGTAGTTCAGCAGCACCATGAATACAGTGCAGTAACTGTAACGACTCGACAACGCGAAAAAAGTATGATACTGTAATGTTAATGACCATGTTCTGATAGTGTTCAGTAGGCGTACTGCGTGTGGATAAAAACTGTCCTTGAAGCTGGTAGTCCTTGCACGGATGCTTCAGAACTGGCTGTAAGGGGCAGAAGAGATGTTGCCCAGGGTGGTTGCGGTTCTTCTGTGATGTAAATGACCTTCTTCTGACATCTAGTTCTAAAGATCTCCTCAATGCATGGAATACAGAGCCGTTGCCACGGCAACGACAAAACAGCCCAATTAACGGATCAATAGCAGGAGTGAAGTGAAAGTAGCCATGGAAACCTACTACAAACAAACCTACTACAAACAAACCTACTACAAAAAACCTACTACAAACAACCTACTACAAACAAACCTCCTACAAACAACGCTCCTTCAGAAGAAGACACAACCGTCCGGCACCAATACACGCACACGCACACACACACACGCGCACACATACACATACACACGCACGCACGCACGCACGCGCGTGCGCGCGCACATACACACACAGGCACGCACAAACACACACACAACATCCTGGCTACTCTGTATGCTAATGCATATAAGCAACAGCTAATAGGGACGCAATTCAGTAAGTGAATACAAAGGAACTCTATTTTTATATGTTTATTTATCAAGGCACAGAATGAGGAACGTAACAGGCTCATGAATACTCATTTTAACGTGTGCTCACGGAACCTCCTTCTTATAATAGTCGCATAATCACCTGCTTGTTTGTTGTGGTGGTGGTGGTGGTTATTTTATTCATATTTTTCTTATACTTGTGGGAATACAATTGTGTTTGTTCTGCTGTTAAAGACGTGACCATGGCTGATTTTAACCCTTTTTTAAAGGAGTAATCTAAATCTATATCTGGAGGATTGAATGCTTTTTATTGGTCACATACCTGTACACACACAGTGAAATGTGTTTTGTCTGCATTTAACCCATCTTAGTATTAGGAGCCGTGGGCAAGTTGTTATGTACAGCGCCCAGGGAGAGCAGTGTAGGGGTCTGGTGCCTTGCTCAAGGGCACCTTGGCAGAGCCCAGGTGTTTTGGGGACTTGAACCGGCGTCCTTCCGGTTCCTCAAGCCAATTCCAAACAGACTGAGCTATCCTGACGCCCCTAATAGTAGAACTAATGCTCAATGTAATGTTCAATCGCAATGAATTCAGGGTGAATTCAGATGCATGATAATTATTTTGGCCACTGTTCTTCTGGCTGCCCGGGGGGGACACCGTGTCATGTGCTGATCTGGGGACACTCGGCTGGGGTTCAACCGAGGACTCTGTGAGGTCATTTGAGACAATGGAAGGCAGATCATTGCGGCAAAATGAAAGAACCCAACGGTGAAACAAAGTAAATATTATGGACGCCCTCGAATGATGGCACTCGTCGTGGGAAGTTACACATGAGGGGGTTCACTGCAGACTTGAATAATTGGAGTGCCAGCGGTGCGTGTGTGCGAATGTGTGTGTGTGCATGTGTGTGCTTGTGCATGTGTGTGTGTGTGTGTGTGGGAATGATTTGATCAGTTTCCCAGAGTACACCAGACAGCGTCTGTAGGACAGAATCAGCCTCATGGAAGATGAGAACTGGCCACTGTCCACCAGGGACGGATTTGGAGGATCCGAGTCCTGTAAGGTCAATCTCCAAAACTAGCACACCCAATGTTTTCCTGTCTGTCCTTCTGTCCGTCTTAGTTTCCCTTTGTTTCCTATATTGTTTGTTTGTGGGTTAGGTTTTTTTTACATTGTGAGAAGCCCAGAGTCTATATATATTTTTGTTGTCTGACTTTTTCACAAACCACCAATTTGCTTCCCCCTGTCTGTGGGCCCAGAGGGCAACGTTTGATGTCGGTGTCGGCATCTCAACACCGGGGCAGCTGGGCTGTGGAAGAAGGTGTGAAATTAAATTTGCAGCCTCCTTTGGAGCCCCAAAGCCAGCCGCTGTTGGGAGTTGTGGTCCTCTGTCACACACACACACACACACACACACACACACACACACACACACACACACACACACACACACACACACACACACACACACACACACACACACACACACACACACACACACACACCCCAGTCCCATCTCTAGAACCTTTTTTGCATGGGGTCACTCTGATCTGCAATTACATTCTGCATGGCGATATTTATTGACAATATTATTTATTACAAAACAAAAGTTTTGTTTCATTATTTCAGATTCAATGTTCAATGTCTGAAGTCAAATGTTTATCCAAGCGATCATGCATCAGGTTCTACTTCCCGGACAGGCTCTTTATAATAATTGTATTAGTATAAGCAGTGTAGTGGTAGTAATACTATTACTCAGTTGTCATTCAGTTTTGGAAATGTGTGTCGTTTTGTTTCAACCGACGGACTTTTGACGGCTCTAGGTCTGTCGTTTTTCCTGAGGTTAGTCATGTAGCACCAGTTCTCTAGGTTTATTGTTCTCTGGTCATGTAGCACCAGTTCTCTAGGTTTGTTGTTCTCTGGTCATGTAGCACCAGTTCTCTAGGTTTGTTGTTCTCTGGTCATGTAGCACCAGTTCTCTAGGTTTATTGTTCTCTGGTCATGTAGCACCAGTTCTCTAGGTTTGTTCTCTGGTCATGTAGCACCAGTTCTCTAGGTTTGTTGTTCTCTGGTCATGTAGCACCAGTTCTCTAGGTTTGTTGTTCTCTGGTCATGTAGCACCAGTTCTCTAGGTTTGTTGTTCTCTGGTCATGTAGCACCAGTTCTCTAGGGCTGTTGTTCTCTGGTCATGTAGCACCAGTTCTCTAGGGCTGTTGTTCTCTGGTCATGTAGCACCAGTTCTCTACGTTTGTTGTTCTCTGGTCATGTAGCACCAGTTCTCTAGGGCTGTTGTTCCAACTGTTGTTCTCTGGTCATGTAGCACCATTGTTGTTTATATTGTTGCGCCTTTCTACTGCAAATACAGCCCCGTTTTAAGAGAAGCCATACTTTCCAGCGGAAAAATACTTTTGTATTGATTCAAATGTCTGTATTCTGGTTGAGCCAATAAAATTAATGAATTAATAAATGGATAGATGGATGGAGGCTGAGTTATGGGATGGTGCAGGTGAACTGCCATTGATGTCATCCGTAATAAAGATGAATGGCTCCTTAAACTGTGTAGATTAGGGTTGGGTTGACAGGATGATTATTTGTCCAGTAAAAGAACAGTCTGTTCCTGTTCTATTTGCAGCAGTGTGTAATAGATGAACAACGGCATATATAAAAAAAATTTTTTTATTATATTTAATTTTTATAAAAGTTATTAATTGCCCCCTCTTGCCTTCCAGTGAAACACCAGGAATTGTATAAAAGAGGGGAAGAAGCTGTGGATATGATGACCTGAAATAAACAAGAGACTTTGGTCTACACCAGGCCAATCAGCTTCGCCTCCTATCACTTCTCAAAGGGAAATGTTTCATGGATGAAATTGCAATGAAGATCAAGCAAATCATGTAATTTCTTATATGAAATATTTTTTTTATAATAATATAATAACCCATGGTGGAGTCAGCCATGCAAGGAGAAAGCCAGCAGGTCAGAAGCAGTTAGGGTTAGGGGGTCTTGCTCAGGAACACCTCCACACTTGGCTATAGGAGGAGCGGGGGGGATCGAACCAGCAGCCTCCAGGTTGTAGGACAACTATATCTATCTATCTATCTATCTATCTACCTCTCTATCTCTCTATCTCTCTATATATCTATCTACCTCTCTCTCTCTCTCTCTCTCTCTCTCTCTCTCTCTCTCTCTCTCTCTCTCTCTCTCTCTATCTCCTGAGCCACAGACACCCCTGTGTATGAATACAGTATGTTCATATGAATGCACATTTTGCAATATATAACCTTTGATTCACTGTGTAGAAGCTAGTAAGCTTAATATGCATTTCAGTTTCACAAGTAAGAACAAAAAGTGGAAAGCAAAGAAAATTTGTGCTTTTGACTGTCCTTCTGCAACTCACTCGAACTGGCAAAAAAAAAAGTTCCAGAAAGGTTTAACCTTCTCCGAGTCCCAGAATATACAAGCATGAACGCAGAGTTTTGTTCTCTTTCTTGAGCAACCGTTCTGAGAGACGCATCATCCTCTGTTGAAGAGTTCAGGCGCTCACTGTTCCGATGAGTACAACAGGTTCCAGTGCATCTGGATCACACTATACAGTATATACATAGGGCTTTTGGCTATCTTTTATTCATGTTTTGTTTTTTTTTCCTCCTCGGGTGTCGCTTTCCTGCTCAGCTGTGGGAGTGAGTTCAACGTTAAGCACAGCGTATAAACCCAGTGCCTCATTCAACGGCACATACAAAGGTATTTAACCTGCAGCGATGGGAAGTTTTCCAGAATTAAACAGCAGCTCCGTGACTACAGATCCAGTTGTTACTATATGTAGCTTTCGTTTAACAACCGCTTCCAAATGGAGGCCCGTCCCTGCAACACAGTCAACGAGTAACTTCAAAGAGTCCGCTCTAAAAATACGAACCCTAGGTGTGAGCTGAAATACACCATACTAAACTACACTACACTCCTCTCCTGCTCCCACTCTCTCTCTGTCTCTCTCTCCATGTCTCTTTCTCTCTCTCTCTCTCTTGCTCTCTCTCACCCCAACCATGAATTACGCACAAATAACGAAGAACACAGATTCATTTATCATATGCTTCTCAGTTCCTACAGTGAACTCAAGCAAGTCCAGTTGAGTCCATCGTCCGGGCAAATAAGTTTCAGGTCTGGCGTGATGCACGGCTGAATGAGATAAAGAGGCTGACAGTGAAACTAAAACAAGCCCCCACTTTTTAGCCTGTCTGTGTCACATCTGTCCTGCCGATTGTGTGATTGCTTTGTGGGCAATGTTTAATTGCCAATTAGGCATAGACCAGGACGGCAATCACAATAGGTGTGTGTGTGTGTGTGTGTGTGTGTGTGTGTGTGTGTGTGTGTGTGTGTGTGTGTGTGTGTGTGTGTGTGTGTGTGTGTGTGTGTGTGTGTGTGTGTGTGTGTGTGTGTGTGTGTGTGTGTTGATGTATATTTGTGCCTGAAAGACTTTAAGGAGGGTAAACAATGAAGCAGAACGTCCATACTCCATGGAGCGTGTAGTACATTGTGTGTGTATGTGTGTGTGTAATGTACACTCAGGCAGTACAAAAATAAACACACACATATTCAAAAATATATATTTTCGTTTTCAATGTGTAAGAACGGCACAAGAAACTCCTCGTCAAACTAACTTTTTCTGTCAATCTTACTGACAGAGGTTGTTCTTCTGAAGCTGCTTTGTATCTCGTCGGGTTAACCTATTGTTGAACTTTCCCGACTAGCTCCTAGACCGTAGTCGAGGAATACAGGGGATATTCATCCAGGGCCGAAGCACAGGCTTTGGGTTCAACAACCCACTTAATGAACAGACAGGCAGGGTTTACTAACCAGAGTGTTGGATTTATTGATAACTTATTCTACAGACAGATGTACATTGCTACTACTCCCGTTCACTTCCAGACACACACAGACGCAGCCTGGCCCTACATGACCCTACTAGTATAACACTACCCCCACTCTGGATGGCAATTTCACACAATTCCAATCCTGCACAGTAATACATGGCTTTTCCCTTAAAATGCATACACACAACATCCACATTTGCATTCAGTCCATTAAATTGGGCAATAGAAAATGGTACAACATCTCAGTGTGGATATGCAATTATATAGCAGTTCCCTAATAGCTGAGCTCTAAAACAGCAGTCAGTATCATTCAAAACTGAATTCTCCATTACTCACAATGACACCTTTAACTGGAAATATATATAATATATATATAATATATATCATATATATATATATACCTGCTCTCTTCAAATATATTTATCTTTTATGAACATATAAAACAATTAGCTTGAACATTAGCATCACAACATAACAGTGTCCATGAACAGTCCTTTAATGTGGGCCTTAGGGCCTCACCCATTCCCTATACAAGACAGGTGGTCTTCGGTTGCGGCCCATCCGTGGCCCTGGAGCATGATGTCTCTGATGAGGTTGCTCTGCCACACTACCCCCACTAACCTGAATGATATCAGGAGCAGCAGAGTCTGGGGGAGTGGAGGGGACTGAAAGAGCAGCAGTGGCAGTGTCCACTTCTGGATCTAATGAGGGGCAGCTGGAGTCTTCCTCAGCTGCAGAGTCACTGTCGGTGAACAGTTGTGATAGATCCAGGATTGGGTCTGCAGGATCCATGTCCAAGGTGGGGGGTGACACCTCCGTTGGTGTCCATCTGCGGGCGTGCTCCACAACCCAGGCGTTGTCCAGTGGATCACGGCAGTGGTAGGGCTTCAGCTGATCATGGTGAACAACTTTCACCTTAGTCTTCGGCCCTTTCTGGATGCGATACACTAGATCATCCAAGTGTCCCAGGACAAAGTATGGTCTTCATATGCTGGGAGAAACTTCCTGACTTTGTTTTTGACTCTGTGTTCCTTTAATCAGGTACCACACAACATCACCAATCTGGTACTGTGTGCGACAGCAGTTTTTGTCATATTGTCTCTTTACACGTTGCACAGACTCACCAAGGGCGGTGATTTGATGCGCCAGCTCCAAGCATTCTCGGGTCTGCTGGACATATTGTATCAGAGTCTTGGGGTAGACCAGCTACCAAGTCCACAGGCTCACTCACTTCCCGACCGAACATCATGAAGTTGGGAGTGAAACCAGTTGCACTTGGTTGCTCTGTAAGCCATTACAGCAAAGGGGATCATGAGGTCCCAGTCCCAGTGGCATCGCTCGGCTGTCGTGGCCAGTATCTTTTACAGTGTGGCATTAAATCTTTCCACTTGGGCATCAGATTGAGGTCTGAAGGGTGTTGTGTTTTCTCAATGCTAAACAAATTGCACATTTCTTGAAACACTTCGGATTCAAAGTTTCGCCCTTGGTCACTGTGCAGTGTTTGTTGCGCTCCATAACGGCACACCCACTCTGAGGCCAGCACTTCAGCCACAGTTAACGCCTGCTTGTTGGGAAGGGGGTAAGCTTCCATCCACTTCGTGAAATAGTCCTGTACCACAATCTGTCTGCGATCTGTCTGTCCCATGATGTACAGGGCGATGCGCTCCATGGGGGCTCCTACCCTGACAGTGCCCATGGAAGCTTGTGTTGTCTTGCGGGGCTTTGGATATGCAGCTGGTACAGGTGCTGTACCAGAGGGCCACTCTCATTCTGTACCAGATGTAACGGGTCTGCAGCCGGGCCACTGTGCGCTCCACACCAAAATGTCCACCTATTTGGCCATCATGCATCTGTTTCATGACATCAGGGCGGAAGATTCGAGGCAGCACAACTTGTGGGTAAAGTAGACAGGGCAGTAGAACCTAAGTAGACAGTAGGCATTAGAGCCTAAATAGACAGTAGCCAGTAGAGCCTAAGTAGACAGTAGGCAGTAGAGCCTAAGTAGACAGTAAGCAGTAGAGCCTAAGTAGACAGTAGGCAGTAGAGCCTAAGTAGACAGTAGGCAGTAGAACCTAAGAAGACAGTAGGCAGTAGAGCCTAAGTAGACAGTAGGCAGTAGAACCTAAGTAGACAGTAGGTAGTAGAGCCTAAGTAGACAGTAGGCAGTAGAGCCTAAGTAGACAGTAGGCAGTAGAACCTAAGTAGACAGTAGGCAGTAGAGCCTAAGTAGACAGTAGGCAGTAGAACCTAAGTAGACAGTAGGCAGTAGAGCCTAAGTAGACAGTAGGCAGTAGAGCCTAACCAGATTGGTGTCTTTGAGGTAGAGCCGCTTCCACTGACTCAAAAATGTCTTGGTGGCAGGGCTTCACGGGGAGACTGTTACCCATGGTGGCCGCTCGTTGCTGGTCTCCATCCATGCTCTGATGGGGCCTATGTCTGGATCAGCCTCCTGAGCCTGCCGTAGTTCCTTTGGGCTCCAGCCGCAGAACAGCCCATTGTGTTGTTGGTCGTAGTCAGGTAGACTGTTCCAGAATTGACATTGTCAATTTCAGCAGGTGACTCACTGCTGTGGAAGCTGAGGATCTCCCTACCCCCACTGGACTCACTGCTGTGGAAGCTAAGGGTCTCCTTACCCCCACTGGACTCACTGCTGTGGAAGCTAAGGGTCTCCTTACCCCCACTGGACTCACTGCTGTGGAAGCTGAGGGTCTCTCTAGCCCCACTGGACTCACTGCTGTGGAAGCTGATGGTCTCTCTAGCCCCACTGGACTCACTGCTGTGGAAGCTGAGGGTCTCTCTAGCCCCACTGGACTCAGCATTGCCAGGTTGATGTCAGAGTCCAACTGGCACTGCACAGCCGTATCACTGATGCTCACCGGCTGGGGGGAGGGGCATGGCAGCTTAAATGGATAAGACTGGCAGCAGGTTATTCTGGAGAGGCTGTCTGTGTTGCTGTGTAACCTGCCGGGATGATGGACAAACTCAAAGTTGTACTCACCCAGTCTCTCCAGCCACCTGGCCAGTTGTCCCTCAGGCTCTTTCATCTGTGTTAGCCAGCGAAGGCTGCTGTGGGTCAATGCACACTGTGAAGGGCGGCCCAGGAGATACTGCCGGAAGTGTGACGCAAACTCCACCACAGCCAGCAGTTCACGTCGTGTAGTGCAGTAGTTTTGTTCAGTTTTGGATAGCGCTCTATGCCCTCCTGAACTTGTGAGAGGACGGCGCCGATGCCGACATCGCTTGCATCTGTGTCCAGTATCATGTTGCCTTGGTCAAGTGGATAACCTAAAACTGCCACTGTCGTTAGCAGACGCTTGAGCTTGTCTAATGATGCCTGGCATTCTTTACTCAAAACAAGCATATTTCTTTGTCAGGGCGTGGAGGGGCTCAGCCACGGTAGCAAAGTCTTTAACAAACCGCCTGTAGTATGATGCAAGGCCGGTGAACTGGCGGACTTATTGGCCTGATGAAGGCGCCGGCCACTCCTGCACCTTCTGGGCTTTGCTGGGGTCAGTGGCCCCACCATCCTCAGAGACAATGGGGCCCAGGTAGGCAACCTGGACACGAAAAAGACAGCATTTTGCAGGTTTGAGTTTTAGGTTGGCCTGTTGGACACGGTCAAAAACCTGGCCTAGTCATTATAGCATCTCTGGCACATCTCTGCCCAGCACGATGATGTCCTCCAGATAGACGAGGCAGGTCTCCCACTGCATGCCTGTCAACACACGGTCCATCAGGCGCTGAAAGGTTGCCGGGGCGTTGCATAAGCTGAAGGGCATGACATTCCACTCAAACAGTCCATTTCTGGTGCAGAAGGCAGATGCTTTGCGTGCTCTGGGGGTCAGTTCGACCTGCCAATAGCCGGAGGCAAGGGCCAGTAGAGAACACACCGCCATATGTGTGAAGTAGCTGTGCTAGTTGGAGCCGCTCTTCGGTATTTAGCTCAGTAGAGCTCTGGGCGTAGAGCTCTTGCAGGTGCTTGGGTACTGTGGGACCGATGACAATCTGCCCTGGCTGATCTGTAGTGGGTGCAGGCTGTACAGCTCGGACATGTTGGAGAACACCAGCGATGGCTTCCTCTTTGATGGTTATGGAAGTGTTGCCTGGATTGAAGATTTGGAGGGGCACAGTTTTAGAGCATTGAGTTTCTACAAGGGTTCCGGCTACCAGCAGCCTGTGTTTTTCAACAAAACCCTTTGTGGGGATTAGCATTACTTCCGCTTTGAACTGTCTTTTAAAACGTGTGCAGCCTGGTACCAGGTACTCCCGCCCAGGCTTCACCACAACAGTCCGTGAAACTCTCACTGCACGTAATGGTGGCTTGCTATGTGGCTGGAAAGATGGGACCACTTTGCCAAACAGCACCATACGATTGGTACCATAATCTAGGATAGGGCCCTGAATCATTCATTATCTCAAAATATATATACTAAATGTGTTACATAGATTGTATACATTTTATCATCACACTACAATACCAACAAAACTCATTGGTATTGAAAGCTCGTAACTCATACACTGTCTTCACACCAGCAGACTTTGGCGGACAGAAGGCATTTTTCATTGCATGGGGAGTTAATTGGTGTCTTATGACAAATTTTCCTTCTAAATACTCAATTTCATGCAGCAGTAGTTTAAACAAATGCAACGTGAACATGAACAACAAATGAATGGAAACAAATTCAAACCCTGTTTCATGTTTCTTGTCCCCATGGTGAATGTTGCTTTTAACCATTGAATCATTACCATGAAAACTAGTGCAGCTATTTGGCTGTAAAGTCTCATAATTAATGTCTCAGTATGTATTATTCCTTCCATAGTATATATTCATTGATTCCTTCAAATTGTATTACAAATAATAATGCTATGCTATTAACTTTTTTTTGCTGAGCATCCACCAATATAATAGAGTAGAGTAGGAATAACAAAAAAAAAAAAACTTTAGTCGGGTAAAAATAAACAGAGACTTGCAGGTTTGTTAACTTGAATGTATTGAATTGTGGACTTTAGTAAATGACAGCTTTCATTGGGAATCTGACATGTTGGTACCAAGTAGGCCCTGTGATGCCCTTTGAGGCTAACTGTGATTAAGGGCTATACAAATCGACTTGCCTCATAGGATTTGAAAGGATGACATCCAAATTGTTGTGATTCCAGCGTCACACGACTCTCCTCTCCAGCCATGGTCCTCTGTCTCCCCCTCTTGTCTACCTGGGGTAACTACACCCAGGAGAACACTCCGTCCCAGCTACCCAGAACTTTCCCGTTGTTACAACCCGAGACTCTCTTGCCAACTCCTCTGTGATTCCCCGTGAAGACCCTGTCGCAATCTCCCATGGATTCCTGGTATTTCCTCGTTGGACTATTCTTCTTGTTTGTTCCTTTGTTGGATTTTTCTACTTCGATTTTTATCCCTGGACATTTTAGTTAGATTTTTGACTTCATCCTTCTCCCCGCAGCGCGTTATAACAACACCCCCTGTTTGGATTTCCATTTTGCACTCACGTAAGTCGTTTACACATTGCATGATTAATTCCGTAAATTACACACACATAGTTGATTGTTCACACCTCATAGCATTATAATCATTGGGGGCAATATCCAATAAAGACGCCTACAGGTTATTGAACTCCTTTTGCGTCCGACTCTGTCTGTACTACCCCGGGGTTCCGCAAGCAACTATCTGTGTGTGCCATAAAACAAATGTCCTACTCACACGAGTATGTGCCTCATTTATCACACTTCACTTGATAAAGGCATGTTAATCGAGCTAACACCCGAGGCTAAAACCCTCCAAACACAATTGTAATTGAAGTATAAATGGCGTCAAAAAAACTAATTCATAACTAAACTAACTAATTCCAAAACAGCATACATATAACTACAAACTACAATAATCCATTCAGAAATGTAAATCATGACCTAAAAATCACAAAAGGTATTTACCACTATTGTAGTGATCAACAATGCCTTCATGTTAAAAACACTGAGTGAACAAAAAGCTGCAACTATTGGGGCTAAACTCAAGGAAACAGTAAGCCATTGAAACATGAATAAAAATGGAAAACATTAGTTAATTCATGGGCGTCATTCTCAAGATAACTGTTCGGCACCTGCTCTACGACCCACTCAAAATGCCATTGAAACCCATGAGTGGGTCAAGACCCGCCAGTTGAGAATCACAGATCTACATCACTCTCTGGGGACGAGTGAGTCTTGTTTCAGAGCCGAGCTGCCTGTGTCCAGACCTATCTCGAGAGAACACTGGAGCTGACCTCACAAGATTTTAGAAGGCTTTGCAAGTGTACCAAACAACAGGTCCCATGCAAACCCCAGGGCAATATAATCCTCATAAGATACCCAGGGATGCACGTACACTATATCTCACCCATCTTACGTCTAACTTAAGTTGAGGAGGAATTTCCTGCACAAGCGTCTTTCAAAGGCTTCTTAATCAAACCAGGAATAAGAAGGTAACGAAGCATCAGCTCTCGGCTGATCTAAACATCCGAACATCATCCTGCCCCCCCCCACCCTCCCTCTACACACACACACACACACACACACACACGCACGCACACACACACACACACACACACACACCCTGCTCCTCTGAGCAG
>CM051007.1:1579437-1581937 GCA_027704905.1 Muraenolepis orangiensis
CTGTTTCATTGTCTGTTAGCAAGATAACTCAAAAGGATATGTACAGAGTAGGACAACACTTGGTGGTTAGATGTTGGTGCAGATCCAAATCTGAATCAGGATCCAGGAATGTTTTGAAGGATTCTTTATTGGGATTGGGAAATAGGGTAAAAAATGTACATAATGTGTTTGTCTTTTGACAATTTTCATCCATCTCGGACTGAGTGGACAGCAATATAGGAGAATCCCCCAAATTATTCTCATTCTTACGATTCCCTTGATTCCTTAAAGTAACAGCGCTTATATATATTTAGTAGAGTGGACAAGCATTATAATTAGTCACTATTTTTTTCTCTTTAACTGTGGGTTTTATTTTTTGTTATGTGGCTCTGTCGAGCTGGTAGAGCAAGGCACTAATTCTGCCAAGGTCCAGGGTTCAATTCACACTGGGGCCGGCCAAAACAAAAGTATGTAAACATAAATATAAAACCACAGTATTAAAAGAGTCTTGGGATGAGCCAAACATCCACAAAATAACCTTAATTTTTCCTTGCCAAATTGAGCCTCCCACACTGATCTGTTCCTATAAGAAAGTGAATCAAAGTTCATGTAAAGTATTCATTATTCAAATGCACTCACAGATACAAATATGCACCAGCAGTCTACCCTTAACGGCTATGCTTTTGGGGGGGAATCTAACTTTTTCCTTCAACTGCAATGAAGGCAATTTAGGCCGGTGCGTGGGCTGGGGGAGACGGGTGGATTTGGATGGTCTTTTGGGCATGATTGGAAACATTTGGGGGAACAGAGTTTGACCCTTTGGGGGTCTGGTGGGTGTGATGTTGGGCTTCAGTAAAAAGGCAATTGAACCCTGGGGAATGGAGCTGTCCACTCACATCTCGTGGTCTCCCCGTGATGAGGATGGAGCTATGGCGTTGTATTAACCATCGAGCACTTGACCCCAGTACCGCTGAAACCACTGCTACTGCTGGACCCCGGGCCGCCGCTTCTTGACTTATGGCGAGGAGCCTGCAATCTCTCAGCGCTGGAGCCAACAATGCGGGCACTGGCCTTCAAGGCTAAAAATATACTTTACTTTTCGAGATTTTTATTCAACTGTTATCGCGAGCAGGGAGAATCATGAAGGCAATTTGCACTGCAGCCGGTTCCTTTGACATCACCCCGCCAGTGTCTAGCACATCTATTTAAAGAGAGGTTCCACCGGCACAGCCACGGTTCCATTAACTCTTAGTGTCCATCATGGTGTGATGATCATATTGTCCCAAGCTGTCGAAGTGTTCCCATAAACCCGACCAAACCAAAACGCTCAGGATAAAGTACAGATGTGAGGTGTATAAGATTGTCAATTTACTACAACGTCCACGGATCACTGCAGAGAGAGGCAGACCTCAGCTTGGATGCTTTTGTTAAGAGTTTCATATTTTAAATTCCTCGACCTGTGGTGTATGTGGATAACATCATGATTTCTCATTGCTCCCTGCCTGGTTGTACAGGATATCAAGTTGCTGAAGTGGCTGCCCTTCACATTTTACAGGTTTTATTGAGCGTTAAACAGTGGTTGGACTGTAAGGAAGGAGTCCAACATATTACAAAATAAAACAAAATAAATAACAACACAATACATATTATATATATGCCTATATTAGTGTTTCAAAATAATAATGTCTTAAAAATACATTCGCTGAAGTTCTTCAATCTTCTGTCCGGGTTACGTTATTATATCCATAATACTATATATCCATGATCTGTAATAGTTGATAACGGAGATTGTGCCAGTTTACAAATTCCACATTAGCCGGTGAGTTTGTATGGTATCACAGACTGACCGTCCTCTGTAGCTGCCGCAGAAACACAACACAGTCCTTACACGTCACAGTATTAATGTCAAACTTTAATCTTGGTTAGTCTGCTGGGGTTCGGTTTCATTAAGGGGACATTCCGGGGGATGAAATTAACCATATTTTGACCTACAAAATGCATTTCTAAGCATTTTGTTTTTCATTTGTAGGCGTTTGTTAGGGGACTTAGGAGACCATTTTAAATATAGCAAAATCTGTACAACGTCCCTTTTAGTGTTTCTAATTTGCTTACATTGACAGTGTTTCCACAGAAACTAAATCAAAGGCATTCGCATTGCACCCCTAAATGACACACGCACAGCCCTGAGCGCCAACTCCCGCCAAGCAGCCGTCACTATGGGAACCCTTCATTAGCTGCACCAATATAGCGGCCAGAAATCGCCACGGAATCGTTGCTCCACAGCCTACAGGTTATCATGTCGTATTCACACTGTGTTAGAATCACAGATAACCGACGAGGTAACTGTTAGACGTCCCTCGTTAAAGAACAATTAACACATGAATCCCATGTAAAAATGCGAAAAAAAAAGCTCTTTCTCTCTTTGTCTTTACTTTGATTGATTCCAGCGGCGCCCGTGTAGGAAATGGGTGTATATGTGTACGAATGTGTTTAAATGTGAGGGTCTCAGGATGGGTGATGA
>CM051007.1:1584437-1591937 GCA_027704905.1 Muraenolepis orangiensis
TTATTTGTGTGTTGAATTTCAGTGTCTGTGTGTGCCTTTGCCTGCCTGTAATTGTCTCAGTTATCACTTTTGCTCTTTCTCTCACACACACACACACACACACACACACACACACACACACACACACACACGGCATACGCACATAATACATACATACTTCAATCTACAGGCAGATGGGTATTATAAATGTCACCCATGGGTGGCCCTACCCCGATAAGGACTGAGCTTGGTCCTCTGTGAACCCTGTCTTCCTCTTGGTCCTCTGTGAACCTGTCTTCCTCTTGGTCCTCTGTGAACCCTGTCTTCCTCTTGGTCCTCTGTGAACCTGTCTTCCTCTTGGTCCTCTGTGAACCTGTCTTCCTCTTGGTCCTCTGTGAACCTGTCTTCCTATTGGTCCTCTGTGAACCTGTCTTCCTCTTGGTCCTCTGTGAACCTGTCTTCCTCTTGGTCCTCTGTGAACCCTGTCTTCCTCTTGGTCCTCTGTGAACCTGTCTTCCTCTTGGTCCTCTGTGAACCTGTCTTCCTCTTGGTCCTCTGTGAACCTGTCTTCCTCTTGGTCCTCTGTGAACCTGTCTTCCTCTTGGTCCTCTGTGAACCTGTCTTCCTCTTAGTCCTCTGTGAACCTGTCTTCCTCTTGGTCCTCTGTGAACCTGTCTTCCTCTTGGTCCTCTGTGAACCTGTCTTCCTCTTGGTCCTCTGTGAACCTGTCTTCCTCTTGGCCCGCTGACACTAAAACATTATACTGATATTTGTTCTCTTAAGATTACAAAAGAAACACACATGTTAACACACTGATGGGGCTTGTGCTGTCAAAACCTGATTTACTGGATGCCTTATTTTTTGTGTGTAGAGATGCTCGTTGTAAACCCTCCATTAAAGCTTGTCATCTGGTGGGGTATAACATGGGATTTATTTTGTTTTGGACCAAAGACGGGGAAGTCATCTCTCTCTCTCTCTCTCTCTCTCTCTCTCTCTCTCTCTCTCTCTCTCTCTCTCTCTCTCTCTCTCTCTCTCTCTCTCTCTCTCTCTCTCTCTCTCTCTCTCTCTCTCTCTCTCTCTCTCTCTACTGGCGCTTTAGTACAAACCAAGTGTATATTTGGAATGTGACTGTATGACTATGAAATGCACTTAAGCTTAATTGATCTAAATATCTATATCTGTAATATCTATTACTGTCCTTTGCTAATTTGTGTATTTGACAATGTATATTTATGTACAATATTGATGTGCAATATTTAGGTGTATTATATGTATTATTATGTCTTTGTATTTAATGGTTTTTCACCTAAACCACTAAACCACTAAACCACTAAACCACAAAACCTCTAAACCACTAACTGAATAACCAACTATCCTACATGAACTAAATACCTACCTGTTTCTGGACTATTGGACATATGGCACACAGCAAAATAAAAGGAAAAGAGGAAGGACTGTTTGTTCATTTGAGTGGAATCCAGTTTAAAAAGTAGACAAAGATCATGCTCTTTCAATTTTGGGAAATCTGCACAAACGAATCACATGACAGTGAAAAACCGCCAGACCAGAAAACTAGAGAAAAGCAGTAACCTGGAAAAAAGGACAATAAAGCATAAACAACATTAAAGCATTCTAAAGCAGCCTAAAGTGAAGTTAGGCATGGCAGAACAAGCTACTGCCTACTCAGTTGAGCAACTCAAGGGGGAGAGAACATAGGCAAAAAGATCATTCTCTTGTCTGGTCAATAATGTTGTCAGGACATGGACAAGACAGGACAAGAGATGTCTGAAAAGAGCTCAGGGACAGTTTCAATAAACTCACAAAGGAAGCTAAAAATGTTATGGCAGCAAGTGATGATGTGGAGGCCGGACTCATTGCAGATCTAAAGGCGGAGCTGGACGCAGATGAAGTAGCTGTGTTAACTGGCCAGGAAAAAGCCGGTCTGGAGAAAACTGCAAGTGAGTGTAAGCTGAAGCTACAACAGGTTAAAGTGCTTAATCAGCAAAGTCTTTGGTCCAATTATGGAGTTATTGAACTGATAACTGCATTACAAGCTGTAGAGACTGAGTGTGACCAACCTGCCACTGTGGAACTCAGTTGCAACCAGGAGGCTTATGACTTCATGCTCGACCATCTTCAAGGACTGGTAAAGGCTGCCAAAGAGGTGCAAGGCCAGTAGAAACAATGGGTCCCACCAGGCGATCAGAGGAACATCCAGGGTCATCTAAAGAAGCTGGAACTCTCCATCCCCAAGCTGGTGGCTAGAAAGGCTGATTTCATACAGGCAACAACAAATGGAGGCTGGAAGGCCATCACCAAGAGTAACTCCCCTTAATTACCCACTGCCAGCCATTGACAACTCTTCCCACAAGAGTGCGACTTTGAAAGATGGAGGATGGACTGGGAAACACTTCAGAGGCAGGTTGAACCTACCGGTTCCAGAGAGGTGAAAAAAATTCAGCTGCTGGACAGTCTTAGTGAGAAAATCGCAAGAGACCTTCGCCTCACTGCTTATAATACTGCATATGATAAATTTTGTGTCCTAGGAACACTATGGCTATGGAAACCAAACAGCTATCGCCATTGAGATAGTGGAGGAGTTACAGAAGATGCAAGCTGTCAGAAATCATCAGCCCCAAAAAAGAGTGGTTGATTCAACCTGTAGAACGACTTCAGTGACCTTGGAGATACAGGAGCCATTAAGGATCCAATGGTAATAAAATCAATTGAAAGCAAACATCCGGAGCCGACAGGAGAAATGCTGTGGCACCGGAAAATCGGTTTGACAGTCTGTTGGCATTCCTCAAAGAGCATGAGAGCATATACGAACAGCTTGAGCAAACTGAGGGACGAGGAGCCAAGTAGGAGAGAAACCAGAGCTGAGCCAAGGTATGTTAGAACCAAGGCTACCAATTCAGGTGACAGCCATACAGGGTGCATAGTCTGTGGCGATGTCAAGCACAAAAATAAGCTCTATTTTTTAAAGCAGTTTCGGGTGCTATGGCTGACCGAGAAAATGGCTGCAGTACAAAGACTGGGTGCATGCAAGAAATGTTTGGAGCTCCATGATGACCGTACACACTCCGGCTACCTGTGTATGGACTAGGACTGCAAGGATGAAGGTGCTTCAGAGCATCAATATTATGTGTGCCCCAAAACTGACCTGAAAAGAGGGAACCCAGGGTGGAAAGGGAGTAGACCTTGTGACCTTGTCCACAGGAGGATAAAGGTGAGAAGAAATACACTGAAAAGCAAGAAAAGTTATTTAGCAAACTTTCCCCAGAGTTGGCAAAGCAATGTCGTGATGTATTTTCAAATGCTGCATTGAGATCCCTCAGCACTGTAAAAGATCAGCCGGGCCTTCTCATGGAAAGTGGCTTACATTAACTGCCAGTGATTATGATGGTCCTTGAGGTCACAGCCAATGCCGGACAAAAAATCGGAACTTTATTTGATTTGGCCTCAGACACCAATTACATAACCCACAAGGCTGCAAGCAGACTGAACCTCAGAAGTGAACAAATCACTATTGTTGTCCATGGGGTTTGGGGAATGAAGGTGGAGACAAAACGGTACCTCCTGAAGATCCAAGTAAGCACCCCTAAAGGCACTCTCAAAGATCACCGGCTGGTTTGTTATGGACTGGATAGCATTGCAGACATCCACAAAGGTGTGACCGCAAGACAGTTGCAGAGATTATTTCAAGACATACCACTAAGTGAGCATGCGAGACCTAAAGAGATCAATCTGCTCATAAGCCATAGAGAAGGCCATCTCGCACATCAGAGAGTTTGAGTCATTGGAGACCTTGTGCTGTGGGATGGACCACTAGGAATGACGGTCGGAGGGACTCATCCAGAGCTATTTGAGGAGCTGTGTCTGCCCACATGTCCAAGACTCACTTTGCCAGGTCAATGCGAACGGCTGCTGTGAAGTATGAGGAGCTCACTGCCAGGCTTCCAGAGCCACCAGCCGAACAGGTCCGCATCAATGGCCTGGACTTGAGGCTTTCTAGAGTGGTTGAAATGGGATGGTATTGGTGCTGCATGGGAGCCAAAGTGTGGGAGCTGCCATTGTGGAAACTGTCAGCAAGGTGGCAAAGAGATGACACTTGTAGAGGAGAGGGAACTCAAAGTAGTCATTGAAGGCCTCACCTATGTCACGAGTGACAGCCACAGTGAGGAGCCGCATTGGCATACCAGATACCCTTGGTTAGAAGATCCAGTTTCTTTGCCAGACAGCAAAAGGACAGTTGAGGCTACATTTCTCAGGAATGAGAAGCAACTAGCCAAAGAACTGGAGTATAAAGTTACCTATGCTGCTCAAGTTCATGACATGGTCACTCGAGGAGCTGCAATGAAATTGCCCAAGGACCTACCTCATCATCAACTGGAATGGGCCAGTATGGTATGTTACTCACCTTGTCGCTCCTAACCCACATTCAGTTACAACCTCTGTCAGACTTGTGTGGAACAGCAGCCAGAAATGTAGAGGTGTGAGTTTGAATGACCTGCTGATAAAAGGCCCTCAACCTGATTTGTGCTGTCCTTCTCTGTTTCAGAGGCGGGGTATATGCTGCTCTGGGGGACATAAAAAATATGTACAATTCAGTTTGGCTGGAGGACTGAGAAGTTCACCTCCATAGATTCCTTTGGCGTGACTCTGAGGATGAGGAGCTTGAAGAATACGCAATCACCAGGGTAAACATCGGCGATAAACCAACAGGGTATATTGTGCAGCTAGCAATGCGCAAACCTGCCAATCTACCTTTCTTCATTCATCTCAAAGAAGAGTGCCAGGTACTCCTACATAATAATTATGTGGATGAAATTCCTATTTCTCACAACTTTGACCAGTTGTAAGCTATCACAGAAAATGTGGAGCGGATCCTGAGGGCTGGGGGTTTCAAGCCCAAGCCTTGTGCATTTATGGGCAAAGTGGGAGGGAAGATATGAGAAGCTGGATAACATCAGCGCAAAGTCATGGCTTACCGAATCAAATGTGCGATGATGACAACAAGGCACTTGGTCTAGGCTTCATAGTTGAAGACGACCAGCTCCATGTCATGACTGCAATAAACTTCTCACACAGAAAGCAGAAGATGCGACTTGGCCAAGATCTGCGGCAAGAAAGGTTGTGCAGTCAAAGACACATGGGACATGTCTCTCTCAGAAAGCCTCAGGGAAGATTTGATCGAGCTCTTTGAACAGTATGTCCAGCTTGGAAAAGTTAAGGGCACTAACTCCTTCATGCTTTACAGGCGAGCCATGGGCAATCACAGTCTCTGATGGAAGTGAGAATGCATACGGAGCAGTGATGTACCTAAGGTGGAACTCTGTTCAAGGCCCAGTCATTAAGCTGGTGGAATCCAAAGCCAAACTAACTCCCTTGGATCAGAAAGATGATGCAGTGAAGGCAGAAGTGTGCGGAGCAGTGTTTTCCTGCCAGTTGAAGATTTACTTTGAACTGCACAGCCGAATCCAGGTTAAAAGGTGGTAACATTTTTATGGATAGCCAAAAAGTCCTTGGTGCAGGACAGCGAGAAAGCTATGGCTTTCAAACTTTCTTTGCAAATCAGATCGGTGAGGTACACTGCAGCATAAGGATCCTGGATTGGTGGGGGATTCCTGGCCCACTGAACATTGCTGACATAATCACCCAAGGTGCCAACGCTCAAGAACTGAATAAAGGCTCAGAGTGGCAGGAAGTTCTTGAGTTTGCCAGTGAATGAGTTGCCAATGAAGCTAAGGAGAAAGCGACCTCTCCTAGAGATAACATCAACAAGTTGCAAAATAAAGCCTTTGTTGCTGCACTGACAAGAGCCAGTGAGGTGATGATGCAAGAACCAGAACAATATCAGTGTCACGGTTACGGTGGTTGGCAGGGGGCGTGGCCTAGCCACGTGCGCTGGTGGCGCACACACCCCTGTCAACAATCACGTTGGTTGGCAGGGGGCGTGGCCTAGCCACGTGCGCTGGCCACACACATACACACACACACACCTGGACTCAATATTCACCCTTGTCCAATTGCTAATCACCTCACCTGGGGTATATATACTTTGTCTATCCTTTACCCCAGCGTGAGGTCGTTACGTATACTGCACGTTCTCCCGTCTGTTGTGATCGCCCGGCTGCTGACTATCGGAGAGATAGTACGCACCCCGGTCGCCTGCCTACTCTACTTCCACGTAGTTCTCCCCGTGTACCCTTTTGTGACTTTGTGTGTTGTGTGCTTTGTAAATAAAGCCGTTCGTATCGCTCCACTGTGCCGTTGTCTGCGTTCGGGGTCCAACCCACTCCCTCTCTTCGTGACAATCAGGGCAAGAATAAACAGGCCAAAACGGAACAGAAGAGACTGGCTGCAGGATAAGTCATCCAGAGTCTTGTAGAAGTCAAGCGGTTCAGTAATTTAAACCGTTCTGGTCAAAACATTTGCGTGGATCTGGAGGGTAGCGAAAAAGTTCGGTGGAAAGCCATGAGGAGTCCAGAGTGGGAGGCAGTTCCCTCAGGAGGAGTCATCATGGTGACCAAACGGGAAGATGCCTTAAGAGATATTTTTCTCGCAGCACAAGAGGACCCAAAACTCTCAAGCACCATCGTAGACAGGCTAGTAGTCTATAAAGACAAAGATTCTGGACTGTTGGTTTGTGGTGGCCGAGGAACAAAGTTTCAGGGAAGATCAAGTTGGTGTTCCCATTTTGCCGTACGATGCATGGGTTTCAACACTGTTGGTTTGCAAGGCTCACAACAATGGTCATGATGGAGTGGCTGGAACCTTGCTGAAGATGAGAAGGAAGGCCTGGGTCATAAGAAGAATTGCCCAGAAAGTTGTTGACTGTTGTTTGGCTGTGTTGGCTGTGTTGGCTGCAGGAGGGGGTAAGCAAAGACATGTCGGCAAGTTATGGGAGGCCTGCCGTTTGAGTTCACAACTGTAGCACTCTTCGGCCCCTACCAAGTAAAAGATGATGGTGACCCAGAAGGCCTGGGGGGGCTGTTTTTGCTGAATGGTCCAGCAGAGCGATCCACATTGAGCTGGTGAACTCTGTATTCACAGAAGGGTTTCTGATGGTCTATCAAAGGTTTACAGCAATCAGGGGGCATCCAAAGGAGATCTGGTCAGATCCAGGCACTCATTTTGTGGGAGCGAAACCAGTCTTGGAATAGCTGTACAGATTATTGAGTGGATGTGGAAGATACATCCGGCTGATTCTCTACACAGAAATGGCGCTGCAGAATCTGCCGTATGCATTGTGAAGAGAGCACTCCAGAGCCTTGGGAAGGGATCTGTGCTAAGTTCCAGTGAGTTCCAGACATCTCTTTACTTGGCAGCAAATCTAGCAAATGAGCGTCCAATCGATGCCAGGGTACAGCCTGGAGGATTGTGTTCAATATGTTACACCTAATACATTACTGGTCGGGCGAGCATCTCAGAGTGGTGAGATTAAGGCTTTTGACTTTACCTGCTACCCCTACAAGAGACTCAGGGCAAGGCAATTAGAAGTAGACACGTTTTGGAGGA
>CM051007.1:1596937-1631937 GCA_027704905.1 Muraenolepis orangiensis
CATGTTGAGGTTGGGAGCAGTGAATTGTCTTTTACTCATATCAATCATATATTCATACATATAACATAGCCAGATAACATAGCCGGCCCAGCACGCTGCCAAGCGGAGAAAGGGAGGAGGAGCAGAAGGAGGAAGAGGATGAGGGGGAGGAAGAGGAGGAGGAGGAGAAGGGCAGGAAGAACACTTCAGAACAGCAGGAGTCGGTTGGGGCGTGCCTCTGTGTGTGTGTGTGTGTGTGTGTGTGTGTGTGTGTGTGTGTGGTGTGTGTGTGTGTGGTGTGTGTGTGTGTGTGTGTGTGTGTGTGTGTGTTGTGTGTGTGGGGGTGGCCTGTGTGTGTTTGTGTGTGAGTTGGGGCTATCCCGTGTGTGTGTGTGTGTGTGTGTGTGTGTGTGTGTGTGTGTGTGTGTGTGTGTGTGTGTGTGTGTGTGTGTGTGTTTGTATATATATATATATATATATATTTGTGTATGTGCTCACGTGCGCCAATATAAATGCAAATGTATTTGTGTGTCTTGTGTCTGGGCATGTGAAGGTGTGCATTTCAAATGCACCGGCAGTTAGCGTGTTGCAAACGACTGTCCGGGTCAAGCGGGTTGGGATTTTGAGGACGCCTGAGTAAGTTTGTAATCAATTAATTTTATCCACGAGTACCACCACAATCTACTCCATTGATACATTCTTAGCTTAGACCCCCCCCCCCCAGCCCCTCCTTCTCCCCCATCCCCTCCAACCCCTCCTCCTCTATCCACTCCCAGCTCCCACACCGGATCCCCTGAGGACTGACCCCTGAGGACCACCTCCAGAGGACTGGAGGGCCAGGACTCCAGAGAGACGCTCCAGGACTCCAGAGAGACGCTCCAGGACTCCAGAGAGACGCTCCAGGGGATCCAAAGCTGCCGCTGATCTGTGGGACATAAGCTGGGGCCCGAGATAGATGTTTGTTGTTTTGTTTTTCCCTCCTCTGCACTCTGAGAAACAGGCACCAAAAAGGCCTTATATAAGGTGCAAGCACTTGTCACTGGGGTGGTACCCTAAACATACATATTTATTTTATACAATTTAATAAACAAAAGCTATTGGTACCAAGTTGCACCCTCGCATATTGGGCCTTTTTACATTCCTCACGGTTCAGATATGTACATTTAACATACAAGATACAAGATACAAGATACAATATACAAGATACAAGATTTTTATTGGCCATTTGTAATAAGTACATCGGAAAACACCATAAAAATTGTAATAATATGTACAATAAAATAAACAAAGAAAGAGCAGCAAAGTGACTTAAATGATATGTACATGTTTTGTTTTTGTTTTTTTTCAAAATACATATATAATAACCAGTGACATGAGAAGTGGTTTCAGGTACACATGTGTCACTTCATTGTGCCTTTAAAAGTGGACAAAATGTTTTGTTATGGCTATACAGACAAAATGGTTAAAGATGATTACGATAAATCTATGATCAATTTCCATGTTTTATTATTCCTTTAATATAAATATACTCATTCAATTCATAAATGACAGTAAAATAAGGTTCACGATACAAATCACTTTAAAATATTCACCAGTACAATATACTCTCTAGTACACGTGTTCATCAATACACAATACAAACCATCACTATAGAGAAGCTGCACAATACTCACTACTTTTAAATGGTATCAATCTTACCCACCTGTCATCCACGGTGTAGCTCATATCAAGGGGGAATGCATCTCTTGGCCTGTCAGAAATAACAAATCATGGTCTGCATGGAAGAGTGAACCCCATGACGCATGATGACTGGACTCATTACACACACTCAATCCATTTGGTGTCTACAACAAAAACAATAAGGGAATGCATTGATTTGCAATTGCAAGTAAAACAAATTAAAAAAAGACCACATTCCAAAATGATATGAATAGAACAAAGAGACTCATAGTCAGTGTCTCCAAGTCCACCAACTATTCAATATACATTCAAAATAAGAATACTGCATGGGACACATGCAAAAGGGAACCATATTAATTGTATTATAATAATAATAATAATTATAATAATAATAATAATAATAAATGGTATCATTATTATAACATATAATTATTGTTGGTTGTGGAAAAAATACTTTTTGTTGGAAAACATAATGATAAAAACATAATGAAAAAAAAGCATGATTTTTGGTATGACTAGAATTACAGATTAATCTTTATAACAATTGGTGACCTATAATTGAATAATTCAATCTATGAAATGATTTGAGCGGAGGGCTCAGATATTGTCATAAAACTGTTGGGAGGGGAAAACAAAGTTAAGTAGGCCTTAAAACAGTGGTTTCCAATGAAAAATGGTAGAGACCAACTGGTTTAAGTTGTTCATTAAAGTTTTTTAATGTTAAGGCATACTTAACATTTTGTATAAAAACCTCAAACACACGTTGGGGCGACTATTCCTACAAAAGCCACAGGCGACTATTCTCGCTCAAGCCACAGGCAATTGCTTGCCCATCCACATCATGTGTCGGAAGACACAATATGTTATTGCTTCAAAACACAACAAACTTTGCTGAATATTATCCATGTCATAATTCATAATGTCTTATGTCGTCTGGTGGTCCACCCCAGAACATGTTTTTCTAAATGTAACTACCATTATTTTTATAAGTTAGAGGTTCTGAACATTTGTATTCAAAACTTCAAAGTGGAAAAGGAGTTTACGATTCTGTGAGTGACTTTGTAATACCACTAAAAAATGTTTCGCCAAAACAATTGATGAAAGTGACTAGTTCACATGTTGGCCATTGGGAATTTAAACACAGAGATTATTTTTTTAAGATGTATTGACTTTAACGTCATCGTTACATGTTCCACGTCCCGGCTTAAGTGAAGAGGAGTTTTTATTGGTATGGTGCTACAATAACATATGAAAACAGGTGGGAACATTAACCGATCCCGACAGGGCAAGGCATAAAGGCTGATACAGGACATCTGTCTTTCATCGACTGCAATAAGAATTGTAATACACTTAATGTGTAGCAAATAGTCATTTGTAAGTAAATAATAATAATAATAATAATAATTATTGCATTTTGGTAAGTTACCCTAAGTACCTGTGTGTGTGTGTAAATATATATATGTATATGTTGCACACAAACTGAACTTGCACTTGCATGCACACTAATATGAAGGCAGGGTAAACGTTCCCACATAAGCAGACCCACGATGGGGGAGGAAGGATAGGATGTTCTGTACGTCCCCCTCACACGCTCACATCATGCTCTCCACACGCACTAAAGCACAGCTGTAATCAGAGCTATTATAGGGCTCGTACATCAGAGTGCATCATGGGATTCTTTTTGGTTTGTTGACCATACTTTGCTAGCTGGAGAGGGCTCCTCCAGAGAAAGAGAGTGTTCTTCTCGTAGTTCTATAAAATCCCCAATTGACATCACTGTATCTTAACCTGCCATGTCTTGCATGCAGAATGCTGTTTCAAAATTTCACCATTAGTGACATCTCACTTTACAATCAATATCTAAACAATGAGCAAAACATATTTTCTGCCTACATAATAACTAACCTTCTAATGATCCTGTACTTCTCTGAAATGTTAGCGGTCATTGTGATGTGACTCTCTATGTACGAGTCCTATTCCTAGCATTTACTAAACCCCACGGCTCTCCACAGAACATATTTCACAGATAAATAACACTTTCAACACATTAACAGTAACATTAAAGATGTAGCTACGTATTAGACTCTTTAGTACTAATGCCTTTGAACTATAATATAAGTAATTCATCAAGTACTTCTTGTGGGTTTAATTGAACTGTGGGAATATGAATAATCGGTATGCTTCTAGTGGCACATGAGCCTATAAATAATTTCGATAATATAGAAATGGCTACATTCAAGTTCTCAACACAAGTAAAAGGTAGCTATATTTCCCTCTAATCTCTTTTGTGGTCTCCGGAGGTTGAAGGGAAGCATTGTCTGATGTTAATTGGCGATTTGTGAATTGCTTAGCTTGCAGGTCGTGTCCATCCCAAATGCCCATTCCTAATCGATAATGTCTGTGGCGGATAGACACTAACCAGGCAGAAGTTGTCCCCTCATTTGCCATTTCACTGTAGAGAAGCGACATAAACAACCTGGAAGAAGGTTCTTATTCTCTGAGTAAAGTGGAATTTAACCAAGCAAGAATATCCTGTAGCCAGAATACATTCTTTTTAGTATTTTCAATCCATTTCTCATTTGACTTAGTTTAAGTGTCTCAATGATCAATAGATCCACCTAGCATTGCAGATTGAAGCAAAGACGATACAGTTTTGTGCTGCTCTGCTCTTTCAGAATCCTGTCAACGGAAATTGGTGGCAAGCGGCATTTTTGTGTTTCTCCTGCTGCACATAACCTACAGTAAAGTAGAATCCACAGGCTCATCCAAGTGTCCACATGACACCGTTGTTTTTCAGTTATTTTGCTACTGGTCACAAAACCGTTGCTTGCATAATGTCAACTAAATCTAATAAAATATGTGAGTCTGAGGTGGACCAGGTGGAACTGAGAGGAGATCTTTCAAGGATAAACAGCCTGGTGCCATTGAGAGAACGCAGGCAACACAACATACCACAAGGTGAAAATAGGGGAATTATTTGTTTTTTTATAGATAGTCATTCAAGCCATTGTTTTTGCAACCGCAAATAATTAGCTAACGCAAATATTAAATAAAAAAGAAAAATGTTTTAATAAAACAGACTTGTCTCTTTAGCTTGTCAGAACCCAAAAGTTACTCTAGCCCTCTCTACACTGTAAACCCGAATGTTCAAAGTAATCAAATAGATTAAGTAGTGTGTACTCAAAGTTTCAAAAAAGTTCTACGAACTCAAAAATGTTGAGTTCGTGTGACTTGTCGTCCTTTTTTGAGTAACTGCAACTTAACTTGATTGATTAACTTGATTGACTTGAACTATTTGTGTATTAAGTAAGCATAACTTAAAAGCATAACTTAAGCACGATAATTAAATCATAATTATAATAATATAATAATATATAATAATAATAAAATAAAATAAAATAATTTAAATAATTAAGTAATTACATATTCAAAATGATAAATTCCACTGATTTCTATTGTTTCAACATTCATGTGTCTGATGTCAGTAACATTATAGTGGGTATTGGGGAGGACTTTAAAGGACTGTATATGATGACTCTGTATATCGCGCGCACTCGCACTCGTGTCGGTCAGAACACAAGACAAGAGGTACGATCTTTGGTCTTTAATCCACAGGCATGGGTTCTTCTGGCATTTATCTGGGGTTGGGTGTGTGGTATATACTCATGGAAGCAGTGATTCCTGTGGAATTGATCTCATGGGTGTCAGACGGGGGGGGGGATTCAGGTCGCGATGGCCAGCGGTGGGGGTGGGGGGGAGGGTGGCGGCGGGACTTCAGGTCCGAACGGGGGGGGGCGTTAACGGCGACGCGTTAGTAACGCATTAACCTTGACAGCCCTATTCTTTATTATCAAATGTATGGTGTGGCGGCAAGGTTTTAGCCGTGGAAACCTTACCAGCGGAAACGCTGCATGAACGCACACATTGGTCTAGTCGCCACCCTTGAGGGTCAGACGATGTTTCAGCAACACGCCCCTCCCCCCTCCATGAACTGTTTCAGCAACACGCCCCTCCCCCCTCCATGAACTGTTTCAGCAACACGCCCCTCCCCCCTCTCCCCTTGACGGGCGGTTTCAACCCACCCCCCACCCCCATTTGATTCGCTCCACCCCCCTCCCCCACTCCACACCACTCCACCGCGATCATTTGCTCTCCTCCCCCCAACCGCGTTGAAGAACTCCAAGATCTTGTCCAAAGTGCATGGTAAGTTACTTAAAGTATTAATTAATTAATAGATACATCACATACATTATACCAATTATAGTTAGTTATTTCTGCTCATTTAATCTACCTGATTTAAAAATATAATTTCGCTCAATTGTTCTCGCTAGTCTCGCATGTTGGTGTAGTGCAGAGCACATGAGGCTCATATAACGTTGCACTATTTAGCAGGAATGCTTGAAACCTACTCTTTTTCTTATCTTTATGCACCACGGAGATATATTGCTGTCTTCAACAATTGTACTCTTTGTAAGTCGCTTTGGATAAAAGCGTCTGACAAATGCCCTAAATGTAATGTAAATGTATTCAGGTTATGGGAAAATGAATCTTGTTTTTAAGAGCTAACTCTGGTTACTAACTTTTACTATCTAAACCAAACCGAAGCCCAAAACGGTGTTAAAATTTCGAGCACGTGGTTTCCTTCCATTCATGGTGGTTAGAACACGTGTAAGGGATAACTTATGGCTAGCTGGTCATTAGCTAGCCAGCTGGCTTTTACAGCCTAGGTTTCCGACCGCACAGCAGTGTTGTGTATTCTGTATTCCATGGTCATGTTTTTGTAAGCTAATAGTAATGAACTTTTTGTTATATTGAGTTGTAAGTAATTCTGGTTTGAATGTTGTTGATGGAGGTCTAAACTTTGTCATTTTTTTTCCTTTCAGGTGGCTTGTTCCGATATGGTCTGGCAGTGTAAGTTGTGCGCTCCTTCTTTCACTTCCAGAATACAGTTATTGAAACACTACAGACTGCAGCACAGCCCTCTTCCATGCCTCTATACTGATTGCGTGTGTACATTTCAGTCATCATTCAGCAGTTGAGGCAGACAATTGCTGAAGAACTGAAGAAGACTGAGAAGAACCTGCCTCTCATTACCAAGATGATGCAGACCACATTTGCCCTGCGCGGACAGACCATAGTAAACTCCTGCCCACCAGTGAACGAGCTCATGGACCTGGCCTGCTCTTAAAATAGAGTGTGGTAATATGGATATTTTTTTCCTGTGTTAACATATTGCACATTCTGTGTGGTTTAAAGTGAAAGTTGTGGTTCTTACTCATTTGGCGGCTATTTGCTGCGTTATAGAAGTTTAAGAGATCCTCCAAGTTGAACTGACTAATTGATGTTGTTGTATTGTCCTGATGCTGTTTTTAAATGTAGGTGTATGCAGAGTTCCAGATGGTTACAAACCGGAACCTGCCCAACACCTTCTACGCAGAGCTTGACCGCCATATTCGTAGACTGATGACGTTATTTCGACAGAAGGCGACTAAAACTGGGACCACAGCAGTTGCGTTGGCAGACATTTTACGAATCCACGATGAACAGGTGAATAGATTATTATACATGTCGTAGGTTGAACCTCTAACATTGGACAGCTTCAATGATTCAAATGAGCTTTTACATTTTACAATTAGTCCACTTTGTGTTTGCTATTTGTCTGATTGCATTAAAGATGTGTAGAGGTTATTTGTGGACATATGTTCTGATTGGACTGTTTAAAATCAACATTGTTCAGTAAACTTTTCAGTATATACACTTCTGTTTTTTATCTTAATAGGAAATCCATGACATCCACACCAGGCGCACCACTGTTCTCCATGCACTTCCTGTGTATCTGAACGAGGAAGTCTCTGGATTTTTCAGAACCTGCACAGTGAGTCTCCTTAAATAATGAACAGTACCACTGTATATTAAGTGAACAGTTAATCAAAATACTAACATGTTTTAGGACTTACCCTTGTTTAGTCTATCCATACAGTTTGTGTGATTTGGAGAGGTATGGTCTGTTTTATTTCACCCTACTACAAATGAACTGGCTTGGTGTTTTGTTCAAAGCGACAAGAAGTTTAGTAAAACATTTTCCTGTATGTGTTCTTGAGCTTAGTATCAGTCTATCTCCCGCCACTTAGATTCTCTGGTAACTTGGCTGATTCCTGTGTCCAGAACACGCATCTTCTGTTTTTACTTACAACTTACAAACATAACTCCATATACTTAGCTTTGTGCTGCACCAGCAGTACTTAAATGATAAGGAGAGATGATTTGTCAACAACAATAACCAAAAAAAACGTTATAAAATAAATTAAGTACTATTTTGTGGAAAAAATAATTCTATTTAACTCTTATATTAGTAGAAACCATGGATTAGTTTGTGATTAGTATGTCTCTTTCATTCATTCAGGAGCCTGATGAGCCAGAGCTTGACGATGTTGCTGTGGCCCTCCTTACTGTCATCAGTGACCATGACACAAGTCCAGTTCACTACCAGCCTGTGAAAATCTCTGTCGTCCTCGAAAGTGACATCGTGATCAGCCTCCCCAGATTTGGTGATGCCTTCCTGGTCATGTTTGGACTGATTTATGCACTACACCTCAGCTATCCTAAAGCGCTGACCAACACTTTTGAATTCGTTCAGAAGATTGTACTTGGTCTAGAAGCTGGTAAACTGTCGCCCAGGTTGCAGACACTCAAGAATGACTTGATGATAAATGTGTAGAAAGGATGTGGGGTGAGGTATTATTATTGTGAATCAAAGTTCTTTCCCTTTGTCACAATAATGCCTTAAGAAGTAAGCAAAGAACTTTGATTCAGAAGGCCTTCAATAATACCTCACTGAGGTATCCTTCTTTCTATACATTTATCAATAGGCCTACTACACAGTGTGCACTGTTCATTTTTTCTATTTTTCTATTTGTTTTTATTTTCTATTTGCCATATTTAACTGTTGTAAAGTTGTTTAATTATAGTGATTCTATTGTATTTATGTTTGACTTGTGTACATAAAACTATTTTTTATTAAGTTCAAATAATGTGGTTGTGTACTTATTTTTTTAAGTTCTGTTAACTTATTCCCACGGATAGAAAACTGAAAACTTTAAGTCGTAGTAACTGAATATAATCAAGTAGCACCCAATCAAAACTTTTGAGTTCTGAAAACGGACAACTTTAAGTCATAGTAACTTAAATTAGTTAAGTAGCACCTAATCAAAAGTTTTGAGTTCTGAGAACTCAAAACATTTGAGTTCTGTGAACTCAAAACTTTTGAGTTCTCAGAACTCAAAACTTGAGTTCTCAGAACTCAAAACTTTTGAGTACTGAGAACTTGAGTTTTTTGAGTTGATAAACTCAAAAATTTTGAGGCAAGTCATTGCCTCAAAATTTTTGAGTTCTGCTAACTTATTCGGTTTTACAGTGTAGAATGTTCCCGGAAATGTCAAGCTTGCTGGAGATCAGTTGTCTAATCTGGAGACGGAGCCCAAGGCTTTGTCTGAACTGAAGTTCGGGTGTATACCCTTTATAATATATTCTGAGAAGCTCTGCCACACTCAAGCCTATACATTGTGTGTAGGTGGTACACTTAGTAAACTGCACGCACATACACACATACACACACACGCACGCATGCACACACAAATGCACATACTCACACACACACACACACACACACACACACACACACACACACACACACACACACACACACACGCACACACACACACACACACAATCTTGGCTGCAAAATGTACCAGTAACAGTATCGCAACATTGTCGCTAATCACTGGGAATAATTTGTCATGAATTAAGTTCTCCTTAAATTCTTAATCAAGGAGAAGATAGTGGAAGGGGATTCATTTTTTAACTGCAAAATAATGAATATTTACTTAAAAAGCAAATCTGACTGTTTTAATTTGGAATTGGAATGTGAACCTTTTTGGGGTTAATTTAATTATTTTCTGCAGAGTCTCAGTTGTTCATTTTGTGTCGCCGTGGGGTTGTTTCTATAGAGCTTTGAATCCAACACTTCCACACTCACGCTTTATTTTAGCGCTTTCCCACTTTAGGAAAAGCGTTATAACACAAGCAAAAAGCAGCCCCTGTCTTTTGATAGCTCTTCTCAAATATGTCACCAAAGAGAAAAGAAAGAACAGCTACAATATGCATCCATGTCTTCACAAATCAATGTTGTTTTTTCTGTGTTCCTGCGTTGTGTTTCTAATTGCGTATGCTATTTCCTGGAATATTTGCAGCTGTAGTCTGCGATGTAAGCACTTCACACATCAGTCAAGAGATGATCGGACGTGTAATCAAGGAAAGCTACTGCTTTCAGTTTTGGTTTTGTTTCCTGGCTTTTATGTTCCGGAAATGTCACTTAGGGGTTCAGGTGGGGAAACGGCCGTACAGATTTTCCCCGGGAGTTGATCCCCTGTCCCATTCACACGTGAAATCCCCCCCCCCCCCCACACCCCCCCCCCCCCCCCCCCTGCACACTGCACACTGGAAAAGGGACGTCAGTCTGCATGAGGAACCAGCGAGTGAATGGGAATCCCTGGGGCTTTCTGGGTTCAACTGACTGCATTACCACCAGTCTCCACTGGGGGCTCCTATCAGCCCGACCCTTCTGGAGTTTCTGTGTCGCTGATTGCACACCGTAATTGAGCTCAACTCCAGTGATTACCACGTACACCACAGATGAATTATAGACGTGGCGTTCAGTGGGTTGTCTTGTGTTCAGCCCAGAGCACAAAGCACAGCACGGCATGCATGTACTTGCTTATGTCGCACTTGCTTATGTCGCACACTGCAGTCAAGGGTCTCTCTCCCCCCCTCTCTCTCTCTCTCTCTCTCTCTCTCTCTCTCTCTCTCTCTCTCTCTCTCTCTCTCTCTCTCTCTCTCTCTCTCTCTCTCTCTCTCTCACTCTCTCTCTCTTCCTCTCTCTCTCTCTCTCTCTCTCTCTTTTTCTCTGTCTCATCTCACAATGAAATATCCACACACACACACACATACACACAGGCATAGAGCCCATACATACATGGACACACATGGACACACATGTACACACACACACACACACACACACACACACACACACACACACACACACACACACACACACACACACACACACACACACACACACACACACACACACACATGCACAGCACACATACACACATGCACAGCGCACATACAGGCACACGTGCACACACACTTGGGGCATTGGTCTTTCCTTCTCAGTGTAGGCAGTGCTTTTTGGAGCGTGCCGTCTACCCTGTGGCCCAGCTCTCAATAATGGCCTCTGCTCCTGATCCCATTTAGTTAAGAGCCTTTGGAATTATACTCTCTCTCTCTCTCTCTCTCTCTCTCTCTCTCTCTCTCTCTCTCTCTCTCTCTCGCTCTCTCTCTCTCTCTCTCTCTCTCTCTCTCTCTCTCTCTCTCTCTCTCTCTCTCTCTCTCTCTCTCTCTCTCTCTCTCTCTCTCTCTCTCTCTCTCTCTATAGAGAGAAGTAGAGGGAATGGATTGGAGTTGAGTGAGTGTCCAGTTCACCTTTGATGGTTATTTTACTGAAATAAATAATTGTAAGCGATTAAACGCTCCTTACTCGACCTTCCACCACAGCCTTAGATTCCTACGAGCAGGAATGTTGTAAGCATATGTAAGTATATGCATACAAATGAATAACAGTATGTACTGTTTACATCTTTGGTTGAATTGATCTATTATATATAATCTATTTTTATTGTTAGTTGATATTATCAATACTGCAAGGCTAAAACTAGAATTTCTTAGTTTATGTAAAATGAAAATAAGTTATTTTATTTTGACTATACTGTATCTCCTTCTGTGTGCTTAGTATATTTGAGTGGACGAATATCATTTCACTTTTCGACTAAAGAAGTTCACACCCACACATCGCAAAGTGACCGAAAAATGTTGCATGCGTACATGTTCCCGGAAACAATCAAAAGATAATTGGAACATCTGTGTGTCGCGACTCTCACTAAGTGCTCCCAAAGTGAGCCGACTCACGGTTCTGTGCTGAGTGTAACAAGGGAACATTTGACAGAACAAATGTACTGGCTCTTTTAATGTACCTCCCCTCCCCTCCTCCCTCTCCTCCCCTTCCCTCCTCCCCTCCTCCCCTTCCCTCCTCCCTCTCCTCCCCTTCCCTCCTCCCTCTCCTGTCTCTCCTCTTCTCCCCTCCCCTCCTCCCCTCCCTCTCCTCCCTCTCCTCCCCTCCCCTCCTCCCTTTCTTCCCCTCCTCCCCTCCCCCTCCTCCCTCCCCTCCTCCCTCACCTGTCTCTCCTCTTCTCCCCTCCTCTCCTCCCTTTCCTCCCCTCCTCCCCTCCCTCTTCTCCCTCTCCTCCCCTCCCCTCCTACCCTCATCCCCTTTCTTCCCCTCCTCCCCTCCTCCCCTCCCCCTCCTCCCTCCCCTCCTCTCCCTCCTGTCTCTCCTCTTCTCCCCTCCCCCTCCTCCCTCCCCTCCTCCATCTCCTGTCTCTCCTCTTCTCCCCTCCCCTCCTCCCTTTCCTCCCCTCCTCCCCTCCCCTCCTCCCTTTCCTCCCCTCCTCTCTCCCCTCCACCCTCTCCTCCCCTCCCCTCCTCCCTCCCCTCCTCCCTCTCCTCCCCTCCCCTCCTCCCTTTCCTCCCCTCCTCCCTCCCCTCCTCCCTCTCCTGTCTCTCCTCTTCTCCCCTCCCCCTCCTCCCTCCCCTCCTCCACCTCCTGTCTCTCCTCTTCTCCCCTCCCCTCCTCCCTTTCCTCCCCTCCTCCCCTCCCTCTCCTCCCCTCCCCTCCTCCCTTTCCTCCCCTCCTCCCTCCCCTCCTCCCTCTCCTCCCCTCCCCTCCTCCCTTTCCTCCCCTCCTCCCTCCCCTCCTCCCTCTCCTGTCTCTCCTCTTCTCCCCTCCCCTCCTCCCCTCCTCCCTCCCCTCCTCCCTCTCCTCCCCTCCCCTCCTCCCTTTCCTCCCCTCCTCCCTCCCCCCTCTCCTGTCTCTCCCCTTCTCCCTCCCCTCCCCTCCTCCCTTTCCTCCCCTCCCTCTCCTATTTTGCGAGTTGAGTTACCTCAGTAAATCAAATGTTAAATCAATTAAAAACTGAAACATAAAAGCACAGAACGCTAATGTTTCAAACAGCGTTGCCAGTTTGAATTCATTGTTTCATTGCTGAAAAAAACCCCCAAACAATAATATCTCTTCTCCGCTCTCGGCCTCAACTCAAATGACCTTCTGCCACAGGTGGCGGACGGTCAGCGGTCCAATTTCTCCACCACCACCAGGTCACTCACACACCCTTAACCGGTCTCTGTTTTCAACATCCTGCAACTCAACACATCAGAGACGGCCCTTGCTGGCTGTTGTGGGGCATCCACACACACACACAGGGAGCCATCCGGTCCTACTCTCTCTCTCTCTCTCTCTCTCTCTCTCTCTTCTCTCTCTCTCTCTCTCTCTCTCTCTCTCTCTCTCTCTCTCTCTCTCTCTCTCTCTCTCTCTCTCTCTCTCTCTCTCTCTCTCTCTCTCTCTCTCTCTCTCTCTCTCTCTCTCTCTCTCTCTGTCTCCAGCGTTGGTCTCAGTGGGTGTTGAGATGATTTGAGTTCTACCCACTAGGGAAGATCTTACATGCAGCCGAGGGGACATGGTTTAGTTCTCAGCTCCCTGGCTGTCCAGATGCCCCCACCCCAGTGTCTGTGTGGCTCACAGCAGGGGCCTCACTCTGGTATCTCGGTCCAGATGGAGTACCTCTACCTTCACCCTGTGACCTGTGAAAGACGGAGAGTCGTACATCAGCCACTCATCCGCACACTGAATAACAATCAATCTGCAGTGCAGTCCGAGTCGTGGGGGACTGTATCGCAATGAGTGCCGGCCTCTTCTCTGCGGATGCATTGTACATACACAATGGACAACAATCTGTAAAATCGCATGGAGTTCCTGGTCTGGACCCAAACTTATATGCATTTCCTCCAGGGCGTCTAATGCAAGTAGTGAGGATATGAGTGCGGGTACTTTAAGTTCTTAAGTGTTGATAGAAAGATAAGTATATATATATACACTTATATATATATATATATATATATATATATATATATGACATCAATAGAGAGGTGGAGGAGAGAGAGAGATAGAGAGAGAGAGAGAGAGAGAGAGAGAGAGAGAGAGAGAGAGAGAGAGAGAGAGAGAGAGAGAGAGAGAGAGAGAGAGAGAGAGAGAGAGAGAGAGAGAAAGAGAGAGAGAGAGAGAGAGAGAGAGAGAGAGAGAGAGAGAGAGACAGACAGAGAGAGAGAGATACAGAGACAGCAGAGGGAGGGGAGGTGGATGGGTAGAGAGGTGAGAAGAGAGAGAGAGAGAGAGAGGGAGGGGAGGTGGATGGGTAGAGAGGTGAGAAGAGAGAGAGAGAGAGAGAGGGAGGGGAGGTGGATGGGTAGAGAGGTGAGAAGAGAGAGAGAGAGAGAGAGGGAGGGGAGGTGGATGGGTAGAGAGGTGGAGGAGCAGAGGTTGCTAAAAGAGAGCTAAGCGGCAAGCAGCACAATCCTAATTGTCACATTTAATCAGGGAGGTGGTTAGCTTCATGGGCCGCTGCTCCCCCCACCCCATCCCCCCTCTCCCCCCACCCCCCCACCCCCGGTGGCCACTCCTCCCCCCGTGGACGGAGTTGCCACAACGACCAGTCCGCATGTAGCCAGACACACACACACACACACACACACACACACACACACACACACACACACACACACTTACTCATTCATTAATTGGCACACAGGTCAAAATCATACACACAATCAATCAAACACATTAATAAACACTTGAATGCATGAACACACACACCTCCTTTTTAAAAAGGTATTCAATCTTAACTAGGATCGGCCTTCCAAAACAAAGCAGACATTTTGAATTGCAGAGAGAAGTTCTCTTCAGTACCTACTGAACTACCTTTCCACGTACAAAGTACACACAAGGGGAAGAAACTAGCACACGCAGACACAGAATTATGCAACCAGAATAGTAAAAAAAGAAAAGAAAAGGCATCCATTCTGCCCCCCTGCCCCTGGTGTCTGTCCTCCCCTATGCTGCTGTAGGGTTTAGCAGTGGAGACCCCCTGGGGGGGCACGACAGATGTCCCTCAACCAGGTCAAGGGAGCCCTTTAACTTGTGGTGCTATGAGCATGCTGACGTTATTAGAAGCGTAGAACCACGTTGAACATTATGTAGATATATAAATATATCTACATATATACGTATAAATAAGAAGAGGCTTGACCTCGATGTCTTTTGAAGCATATCCACCAGCAGCGTGGAAACAGCGTATGGCTTCCTGGCCCTTTCACAGTGGCCGTCTTGCCCTCTGAACGAGAGGACAGTTGAAGACACTTTATGCTATAAATATTGGTTATGTATCTCGTAATATTAGATCTCGTAAATATCTTGATACACACAGGGGCCAAACTCAATTGCAGTGGTGTCGGCAGGATGGCTCAGTCTGTTTGGACTTGGCTTGGGAACCATGTGGTCCCCGGTTCAAGTCCTCCAAACACCTGGGCACTGCCGAGGAGCCCTTGGGTAAGTCACCAGACGCCTACCCTGCTCCCCGGGGAACTGTATATACAATAGCTGCCCTCTGCTCCTTATACTAGGATGGTTAAATGCAGATAAACACATTTCACTGTGTTTACATGTGACCAATAAAGAGGATTCAATCCTCCAGAAGCACTGAAACGTCTTTCTCCCCCGGGGAGTCCCTGACTGTCTTTGCACCGCTTTCTAGAAACAAATACACCATGATTCCTGCCTGTGGTCCTGTTGTAGCACACAGTACCCACAGAGATCTGGTCCCCATGGGTTTGTTATAACAAAAATGGAATTATAATAATCTCATCCTGTGGCTATCAGGTGAGTCTATCTGCAATAGTGAAAGGAATCAGCATTGTAGTCGTGTGAACGCCAGACAGCTGGCTCGGGACAGCTGGCTCGGGACAGCTGGCTCGGGACAGCTGGCTCGGGACAGCTGGCTCGGGACAGCTAGTTCGTACAGCTAGTTCGTACAGCTAGTTCGTACAGCTAGTTCGTACAGCTAGTTCGTACAGCTAGCTCCATGCGGCGCTCCGGGGAACTCTCCATGGTGCTGATATTGCGACAATTTCCCTTGTTCACATTCCACTCCAGTATCACGGTTATGTCATTACCTCCGAATTCACATATTCAGCAAGTCATTACCTGCCACTAAATGCAGGTTCATCTTATGTATAGTATATATATAATATACTGCATTACCGTCTCTCCTGTGCATTATCTGAAATCGGAAATCAATTGATTGGGTAATAGGTTGTTGACCTGCTGTGGCCCTAAACCATTAACATCCACGCACTATCGCCAGCCCCCACTTTGGAACAATACTTTGTGTTCGAGGCTCCTAGCATGATGGTGGTGTTGGTAACATGACGACTCAGACAATGAGAATAAACTGTCTCTTGCCAAGGCTGTAGGGAGAAGCCAGATGAGGTCTCTTTTTAGTACATTCTGCACACATATTTATTGCCACAATACTATTTACTATTTCATTAAGTGTGGCACTTACTTATAGTTTAGTTTTTGTTCTTGGAATTAGAAAATGCTTACAGACTGTTACAGCCAGCCTGTATTACTGTAACATAAAAGGCACTTGGACAACAAAGTTACTGTGGTAACTGAAATTACATTTATTTCACCAATAAAAAATACAACAACAAATACATACATACATACATACATACATACATACATACATACATCTAGGGGTATGGGGGTGGGATTGTAGCATAATCCAAAAAGGCATAGCTGTTGATCTCAGACAGTTGTTATCCCCCACACCTTCACCAGGTGTGTGTAATGAACAATCAGCTTCCCCACTGCTGCTTGCTCCCTGATGCCTCTCTATGGCCACTACAGGTACTGCAGGGGATGCAGGAGGTCACGCTGTGCTGGCCGTCTCCTTGCATGGATGACTCCACCGTCGGTGGTTGAATGTGTGTATGAATGGGTGAATGTGAGGCATGACTTGTAAAGCTGTCCATTACGATTACCATTTCCTTGGCAGTGCCCAGGAGGCGAACTGGCACCTTTTTCAGGGACTTCTCGAGCAAAGTCCCAACAGACTAAGCTAATGCCGCCCCGATAGATAGATAGATAGATAGATAGATAGATAGATAGATAGATAGATAGATAGATAGATAGATAGATAGATAGATAGATAGATAGATAGATAGATAGATAGATAGATAGATAGATAGATAGATAGATAGAGAGATAGATAGACAGACAGACCTCACCGGACCGACTTATACACACACTGAAAACATATGGATAGACAGACAGAGAGACGATCCCGGCGAGGAGAGTCGAAAGACGTGTGATGGCGTGAACCTTGCGGCCAGTCAGCAACAAATGTGTGGTCATACAATATTGAAGGAGAGGGTCTGGTGGACCGAGGGCCCACAGCGGCCCACGGACATTAAGAGTGTTTGGGGAGGGAATCAAAGATGACTTCTGAGTGGACAGCTGAGGGGGAGAGAGGTGAACCGCTGCCTTTATGTCTGGGGGGAATTTAAGGACTCGTCCTAACGGCAGGGTTCATCATCTTTAGCTTCTAACATGCGGCAATATAACAAACACACACACCCACCCACACACAGACATACACACAAACACAGACACAGACACATACACATACACACACACACAATGTAATGTGACGCCAACCACCCGCTGCTATACATCATTGAAGGCTTTTCTCTTTTTGTTAATAACAAACGTGTTTGCATATGGATATATATGCATATGCAAACACGTACTGTACTACACACACACACAAACACACTCACACACACACATACACACGCAGATAACTACAAACTACACACATTTTTCAAAACGCATTATAATTTTTTTTATAATTATCAGTATATATGATGACACCAGGGCTGTAACTAAATGTTTAAACCTCTCACCTTCATCACATGCGACTGTGCTGGGATTCAACATGTTCAATGTCATTCAATACAATGTTTGATGTATGTTGATTCGTTATGAAGACCCTCATTGCTATGCATTTGTGTATTTTACTTGAATATGTTATTAATTACGTATACTATTCAGTCAGGTCGGAAATCTAATAAGCGTTAGCCCATGAACAACTTAGGTTACAGGTGCAATTGATCGATCGGGTGGGAACATTCCTCGCACGCATTTCTTATCCTGCAGCGCCGCTACAGGATCATTCGGTGAAGCTGAGGTAAAGAAACACGATGAACGAAGAAGGATAAAGGATCCGACTATTACCTCAACGTTTGCTGTATTTGGTAAACTGCGCCTATACTGACTGACGTAAGTAGCGTGGAACGCGCCTGGCTGATCCCCCGGTGGAGCGGAGCGGCGAGGACGCGCATCTCCCGCGTTCACCGCGTTGTACCGACTGCGGGGAGGGAGATGATGTCCGACTAACAACCAGCCGTTCCGCCTGTAGATATCACCAAATGCCAGCTGCATGCGGGCAGGGGCGAGATCCACCGTCAAGTCAAGAGACGGTGCATCATCCTCCGCGTTCAGCCTCGGTCCAAAGGCCGAGCGTGTTACTAAAGGGGAGTAAGGAGCGTGTTAGTCGTGTGTTCTTTCTCTCCACATGCACCGGGAGCAATGAGGAGTTATACGGAGGATGACTTGTGAGGAATACTGAGCTCACAGCTCAGCCTGCTGCTGCTGCTGAGGACCAGCTGGGAAGAGAGACCGGCTTTGGAATACAGCGCACCGATGAGAGACACCGTGGGGATACGACGTGGATATACTTCGGCGAGAAGCACTTCGGCAGTCCTTGAACCAAAATCGGACAACTGCAACGGCGTCTTTCGTTGAGGCTACATCATTTTATTTTGAGCGGAATTTCTTTCTTTTTTTTCGTTCCTTTTTCTTTTTTTTTGCCGGAACTCAACATGGCATTTATTCATCACCGTTAGCCCCCTGATTGTCTTCATTTAGTTATATTTTTTTGTGTTGATATTTTTCTTGAACCGGGGTGAACCTCTCGTGTCTTTGGGGTGGCCCATCAGCCTCTCTGAAAGGCTCCGTGTGGAGCAGAGCGCTGGTCTCTCTCTCACCGCTGGAGACCAGCGATGGATGGAAACTTAATGTGCGTCTACGAAGCCGTTCGAGGGAGAACCCGTCGCATCAAATAACCGCTGCTGACAGTGTGATCAGGTAAGGCTGAAATTCGTCATATTTTCCCCAGTGCTACAATAGTGTTGTGAGAATGTGAGACGTGTGCGTGTCTCTCAGGCTGGGCTTTTCTTTCTTTATTTATTTTTTTGTTTGTTGCGATGCCGTGTTACGTGGACTCGAAGGCTTTGCAGTAATCAATATACCGAGTGTGTCCAATACGTACTCGCTGTTCGGTGAAGTGCACATACGCCGTTCATCATGAAGCCCGATGCTTTATATGTCCGCCCCGTTGCAAGTTCAAACCCCGCTCGAGTTTGCGCCACCGAGGCGCTCAGCTCAGCGCGGAGACCATGGAACGACTCGGTACCGGGATCCTTTACCGTGAAAGGACATCCCGGGTACCCGGTGATCAGCCGACATCCAGCCTTTATATGTCTCTGAAGTTAAGGTATAGGTTAGGGTTTAGGATGAGGCGTGCTCTATATGGCTGTGGTAACAGCTCCAAATGACAAGATGTGGAACTTTGCGCAGCGGCCGAATGAATGAAACGCATGCATCCCGAAGCCTCAGACCAACACACACACACACACACACACACACACACACACACACACACACACACACACACACACACACACACACACACACACACACACACACACACACACACACACACACACAGCATTAGTTGGACATTTGGAAACAGTGTGCGCATTTCAGTTTCGTGGTGGTGGGGGGTTGGGGGTCGGTCGGGACAAATTCGTTTTTATGTGAAAATACCCCCGCCTTCGGGAGCTGTGCTGAATTGGTGTGTGTGTGTGTGTGTGTGTGTGTGTGTGTGTGTGTGTGTGTGTGTGTGTGTGTGTGTGTGTGTGTATACAGTATATACGATACGCTATCGTATCGTAATGCGATGCATGCTGCACAACAGCGTAATGGTGTCCCTAACAGCATCTCGGAGCCAGGTCTCCCTGCTCCGTCTGCGGAGGGGATGTTAATTCTCCTGCGGAATACTAACCAGCCCGGGAGACAAGAGGGACCTCACCGAAAACCCGTTAGAACGACTCCATCACGAGAAGGCTGCTGGCGAGCGCAAAAAAATACCCAAAACAGGCAGGAACAGAAAAGGAAAACTTCGTGATCGACCTCCAGACGCATCGCCTTGTCTCTAACACAACACGCAGATGTCTCTGGTGACGGGGAGAGAGAGAGCGAGAGAGCGAGAGAGCGAGAGAGAGCGAGAGAGCGAGAGAGCGAGAGAGAGCGAGAGAGCGAGAGAGCGAGAGAGCGAGAGAGCGAGAGAGAGAGAGAGACTGCATCCACAGCTCCATCCCCCCCATCGTACGTCGAGTGTGCTCTACTCAACAGGCACACCTTTGAAAACACACACACACACACACACACACACACACACACACACACACACACACACACACACACACACACACACACACACACACACACACACACACACACACACACACACACACACACACACAGATCAAAACAAAATATATATAACGGTTAATTGGAAGGCTGAGACATACTCTGGACTCATGACTGATTGTGTGTGGTCAAGCAAAACCTATGACACACTACAGCAGCCAAGAAGTTGACATTTTTACAGCCAAAAGGGATGTGAACCTGCGCCCAATGCCTGGCTCAGTGGTTATTGTCCCACGCCGTTTTGGTTTACACTGTAACACCCCCTCCCCCCCTTCCCTCCCCCCCCCCACACACACACACACACACACACACACACACACACACACACACACACACACACACACACCTTTTCTCCCAGCTCTTGACAAGAGCTGACTGCCGAGCCAAACTCCCCTCTTGGTTATTTGAGTATTATTTTCTTTGTTTCCATTATAACTCTGTGTCTCCCCTGGAAGCGAGCCGGGGAATAATCTCACCGCTACGTTCCCTGGGGGCCGCCACTTTTGCGCTGCTCATGGGGCCCCCGATAGAGAGCCTGTGGCTACTTTCATTAGCGGCCGTAGAGACATTACCCCACAGAACAGGTGACTGTATCCGCTGACATGGCGGCAACCCGTGCGCCTATTTGCGGGCACCAGTGGGAAGGTGATGCCTGGATGAGGCAGAGAGGGAGGGAGAGGGGAGGGAGGGTGTAATGGAGGGAGAGCGGATATATAGAGTCATGAGGAACTAACTTGTCTTTAGTGTTGACATAATGCACCCTTACTACAGGAGGGAGGAGGGCGTTTCACTGGCGGCGTTCGGATTGACATGCTGGCGTGAGCGCGGATAGTCAGTTAGCGAGGAGGAGGAGAAGGGACGACTTGAGGTTCGACATAATGCCCAACGTCACGGTGCTGTGTGGGGACTGTAAGAGTATGTCTTAGGTGGTGGGGGGGGGGGGGGGGGAGATGACATGCTGCCCCCGCCGCCACACGACTGCATCGGCTGATAGAAGAGCGTCATGTTATGTCACCACCACCACCAGCTGATATGGCACTAACGCTAAAACAAGGCATAAGCAACGGAATACTGGCACTGGCACTGGAAATGCAATCTCTCTCTCTCTCTCTCTCTCTCTCTCTCTCTCTCTCTCTCTCTCTCTCTCTCTCTCTCTCTCTCTCTCTCTCTCTCTCTCTCTCTCTCTCTCTCTCTCTCTCTCTCTCTCTCTCTCTCTCTCTCTCTCTATGTTTCTCTCTCACTGCTTACTCATGCTAGCAAACACAACACACACTCTGACGTATAACAAACACACACACACACATTTGGCATATGGGGCAAAGCTGGGGACCAATCACAATGTGGCCACTAGCTGTTTGAGTTTATTCTGAATTGCAGAGGGAAATCAATGTGCTCCCGCCTGCCTGTGTGTGTGTGTGTGTGTGTGTGTGTGTGTGTGTGTGTGTGTGTGTGTGTGTGTGTGTGTGTGTGTGTGTGTGTGTGTGTGTGTGTGTGTGTGTGTGTGTGTGTGTGTGTGTGTGTGTGTGTGTGTGTGTGTGTGTGTGTGTATATGCGCGCGCACACACACACACACACACACACACACACACACACACACACACACACACACACACACACACACACACACACACACACACACACACACACACACACACACACTGTACACCGAGCATATGGACCAAGATCCAAAAAACAGCTTGGGCCTCCCCGGATCGCTGCTCATTCGCTGTTACCTTTGTAACCCTGGCTCCGCCCACCTCCACCCTCTGGACCAGCCATATTCTGTCAAGCCCCGGCTTACACCCTGCCCTGCTCCCTCTATCCATCTATCCATCCATCCCCCCCCTCTCTCTCTCTCTCTCTCTCTCTCTCTCTCTCTCCTCCCAGCCCCTCCTCTCTATGCATGGTTCCATCCACCCATCCAATATTTAAATCTCAGCGGGCTACTTTGGATCAGCCGCTATGATTTCGCCGAGCTTGTGTTTCTCCATTATACAAATGGTGTGTGTGTGAGGGGGGGGGGGGGCATTTATGTGTGTGTGTGTGTGTGTGTGTGTGTGTGTGTGTGTGTGTTTCTGCATTTGTTTGGGTCAGTTGGGTATTCTACCTCTGGTGCATTTGACCTCAGAGTGATTTCAAGACTGGGATCCGTAGTTTCATCTTCATCATGGAGAGAGAAGCGTCTTGCTAGGGGGTGGTCCAGGGGTGGTCCAGGGGTGGTCCAGGGGTGGTTGTTGGTAATCTGGGCTCCAGCAGTGCTAACAGGTTATAGCAGAACTTCTGGGGGAGACTGCACAGAGCCTGGGCCTGGGAACCCAAAACAACTGAAGAGGCGGAGTTACGCCTGGTTCCCTGTTTTGTGTTACGGAGATATTCTACCTAAGAGGAACCCAATGCCGTGGTATTCAATTCCTTTTCGCTCTGGGGTATGAACAGACCCGATCCCCAAGAAGTGGTGATGTGGTCGTCTGTCAAGTTGTGGACGTGAGACTGGGTCGATATTTTCTCAGAATGCAGACGACTGACGAGCGGTAATCCAGAAATGCATGTTCAGGTGCCATCTTAAGAAATGTGTGTGTGACTCAAAGGCGAGTATACTGTACATAAAGTGGGACACAAACCTATAAGGCTTGAAGAGCAGGATAAGTACGACACGTCCAAATGCTAAAACACCTATAAATAGGCAGAGCGGAAGAATAAACCACGGTGGGATAAGTGAGACATTTTCCAGAGTTGGGAGTCAGTAGACCCCTCCCCCCATCGAAAACCCTTAACAAACACCGTGGAAGAAATACAAAGGCCAGACATGTGGATAAAGACACTCTCCTCTTCGGTTTCCTCTTCTCAGCTTCTCTCATCGCCTTCTCCTCCCCCCGTATAATGATAACCCCCCCCTCACACACACACTGACACACACACACACACACACACACACACACACACACACAGTGTTTCCTTGTGTTTCCTTGTGTGTGTGTGTGTGTGTGTGTGTGTGTGTGTGTGTGTGTGTGTGTGTGTGTGTGTGTGTGTGTGTGTGTGTGTGTGTGTGTGTGTGTGTGTGTGTGTGTGTGAAGGATGAGCTTGGAACAAGGCATTAAGACTAATTATATATGCACCTATAAACAAACTTTAGGCAATGCATCTAAAGTTTCCTCCAATGCAACAGCAGAGAATGGGGAGACAAACATGCATTCAAAGGGGGGTGTGTGTGAGTGTGTGTGTTTGTGTGTTTGTGTGTTAGTGTGTGTGTGTGTGTGTGTGTGTGTATGTGTGTGTGCTTGTGTGTGCTTGTGTGTGTGTGTGTGTGAGTGTGTGTGTGTGTGTGCTTGTGTGTGTGTGTGTGTGTGAGTGTGTGTGTGTGTGTGTGTGTGTGTGTGTGTGTTAGCTTGTGTGTGTGTTAGCTTGTGTGTGTGTGTGTGTGTGTGTGGTGTGTGTGTGTGTGCTTGTGTGTGTGTTGGTGTGTTTGTGTGTTAGTGTGTGTGTGTGTGTGTGTGTGTGTGTGTGTGTGTGTGTGTGTGTCTGTGTGCTTGTGTGTGTGTGTGTGTGTTAGCTTGTGTGCTTGTGTGTGTGTGTGTTAGCTTGTGTGTGTGTGTGTGTGTGTGTGTGTGTGTGTGTGTGTTAGCTTGTGTGTGTGGTGTGTGTGTGTGTGCTTGTGTGTGTGTTAGTGTGTTAGTTCTTCTAACTTCTTCCCAACGGTAATATTCAGATTTTGATGTAATCTATTCAATCTTTTGTTTCACATGGTCCATGGAGAAAAGGACAAAGTGAGGGGAAGTGTGGCCTGTATTTGTTAATGTACAGCATTTAAGTGTATAGTTTAGATTCAAACGTATTGTCATCTCACAGCACAAGTACAGAGAGCGAAAATCATTTGGCATCAAACCACATGTGTGCCACATGAGTGCACATGTAACTGTAAAAGTGCATGGTAATATCTAATGTAAAGTGGTTAAATAATATGTAAAGACAGTCTACTAGTTATACAAACAGGTATAAACTAACGTATAGAGTAGGTATGAGATATGTGCAGAATTATAGGTATTTATATATATATATATATATTTACAGGTAGGTATACAATAATGTTACATATATTAATATATTAAGATAAATATATTTATGGTAGGTACAGTAAAGATGTAAAAATGTACATGCTATCAAACTAGGTATGTAAACACTAAACATGTCAACGATAGATAGATGTAGGGAGTTATGATTACAGTGCAAGGCAGTCGTTGACAGACGACGGCACGGTGACACGGTGGGAGGGACGGGAAAGGGGCCGGCGGCAGAAGGGGGGCGAGGAGGGGGGGCTGTCATCATGGTTCAGAGTTCAGGGAGATGACAGCCTGACTTGGAACAGAGGTTCCTGTAGCAACAAGGGCAACACGTGGCCCTAGGCTGCCATTCCCCAGCTTCCAAGAGGTTGTGTTATAAGAAGGCACACAGACAGACAGACAGACAGACAGCCGCCTTCCAGCCTGTGGATTTAGCTTTTTGTTTGTTTCTGGGGGTTTTCTGGTTTTTTTTATAAATCGGTTTGACTTCTCACCTTACAGCGCTTGTGTTGTTCTGTTGTGCTTCACTCACACACCCCCACACACACACAACCCCCCCCCCACCCCCCCCCACACACACACACACACACACACCCCTCACCCCTCCTATTTTCAGTTTTGGGGGATGGAGGGGTGTCTGGGAGCAGTGGGATAGAGTGAAGACATGCAGCAGCAGCATGGAGGTGAGGGGTCAGCGGGGTCGCCGTCTCATTAGAGAGAGCTCTGAGGGCCCCAGGGCTGCCCCTGTCTCTCTGTGTCTTCGTCCTCGTCTTCTTCAGTGCACAGATGGAGAATTAGGCGCTTGTTTGGTTAAGTATACGTACACGGCACGCGCTGGCCGCTATTTGACTTGTGGATGTGTACCATGCCCCTAAAGGGGTCCTGGAGAATTGGGTCATCTGTGACATAACTTCCTGTTTATTTTTCCCCAGGGGAGGGGGGGGGGGGGGGGTTTGGTTCACGGTGACGATGGTGCACACCGTTTTTCTTTTCTTTCTTCCCTTGAAGATTGTGTGTGTGTGTGTGTGTGTGTGTGTGTGTGTGTGTGTGTGTGTGTGTGTGTGTGTGTGTGTGGTGTGTGTGTGTGTGTGTGTGTGTGTGTGTGTGTGTGTGTGTGTGTGTGTGTGTGTGTGTGTGTGTGTGTGTGTGTGTGTGTGTGTGTGTGTGTGTGTGTGTGTGGGTGGGCTGGCATGCAAAACACCCATGGCAGTTGTTGTAACAAAAGCACACACACACACACACACACACACACACACACACACACACACACACACACACACACACACACACACACACACACTCCCCTCCCACCACATCCTCAAACCCTAAAATGGTGCTTTTTTACGTTTGCGGCCCGCTGAACGCCTTTCCTTTGCTGTAATGGCGTCCATGTTGGCCAGAGGAGCCTGACTCTCTGCTCTCCATCATATTTGGTGTTGGCGTGGTTACCGCCCCCCTGAGTGCGCTCCACTGACTCACCGGCTGGGTTAGTGAACAGTGAAGGCAGCCTGGAAAGACACAATTCAATTGTCAGCATACAGACGGCCGGGAGTGGATTTAAAGCTTTGCGACCTGTGTTACTGCTCATACAAATATTATATCTATAAGATAGAAGACAGTCTGTCTATCTATCTATTAATCTATTAATCGATTTATCTATCTACTGTATCTCTCTCTCTCTCTCTCTCTCTCTCTCTCTCTCTCTCTCTCTCTCTCTCTCTCTCTCTCTCTCTCTCTCTCTCTCTCTCTCTCTCTCTCTCTCTTATATATATATCAGGGTTTCCGTTAGCCGGTAATTACCGGTTTTTAGCTGGTAAAATTTATTCCGGTGATAATGCTCATACAAAACTTCCTTGCCCATTTTGGCCATGAAGTGACTGAATCGGCTGCCCCACCTCTCATTGATGTCAAGCGCGCCCGACAGGATGCAGCGGCAGTGATGACAGCGCTCCGCGGCTATGGGGGTTTAACTTTTGCGACAGCTTGCAAAGGGCTAATTTATGAGTTCAGCGAGCTGTACCCTGACTGGGCTACACTGGCTAAAATGGATGTGTTCTGCCTGTGTCGAGCGATCAGCAGAGAGGAACTTCTCCCTGCAGACTGGTGTGAAGACATCACTGCAGAGACGTCTGGAGGAGGAGAGAGTGATGCGGCTTATGCATATTGCAAGCTGCAAAGACACGTTTAATTTCAGCTCGGCAGCAGAGGACTTTGCCGCAATGAAAATCAGGTGAAAGTAAAGAGTTACCTGGCAGCCTACAGGGTAAATGTGATGCCATGGAGCCTTTTGTTAAAACGGGCTACAGATGTTACAGGTGTTTTGTAATAGCCTACATTTTAGCGGATGTTTTGCTCAATCGCTCCACTTCGTTTTGCGTAATCATTTATTTTGTTATTTTAGTAAAATTGATTTGAGGTCATTGTCATTCTGTCGTCAACCTAGGTGTACATTATAGTTGTGTTTGTAATATAGACTGTTATTGAAACATGACCGGTAAGTTTTGAATTTGTCTGGTAAAATACATTTTTTCCGGACACTTGACCGGCAAGAAAAAATCCTAACGGAAACCCTGATATATATGTGTATAAAATAATTAATTTGTATTTGTTTGTTTGGTTGCTCATTAGAAAGATCTACTGCCCATATTTTCCAGGTCATCATGCTAATCAAATGATATCTTCAATGGCGTTAATGGAGGATTAAATGATTTATTTCACCCCACCTAAGTCTCTTCTTGTAGAGAAGAGACTAAAAGTGCTTAGGTTTTGTGATACACACTGTATAGCTTAACTATATTACACCTCTGAAGAAGAGTATAGGGTCATTATAGGTTCAACAAGGTCCATGGTCAAAACCGAGATGACTGACATAGCTAGCATAGCTGGTGTTATTATTATTATTATTATTAACTTCCAGCGCTGATGATATTGGTTCATTTCACGTCACATGGTCCATTTTCCCGTTCATTCAAAAACTGAACGGTGACTTGAAGCCACTTTGATGGGGGTTTTTCTAGTAAAAAAAAGAGTTGAAAAAATGTTTTAAGTTGGAAAAAGTTGAAAAAGTTGCAAAATAATTAAATTGCAGATAACATCTCTAATCTTTCCTGCACCTTTCTAATCTCGGTCTCTGTGGCAAGAAACATCATTTCGAGCAAAAGAGCCCGTCCCATACATGTGGAGCACAAAATACTTCCACAGCAGAACTGTGGGTTTCTGCAGAAAACTCCCAGTGCCTCACACTGCCGCTCCCAGGACCCAGTTCTCCTCTGTTGAATTAGCATTTCCTCCTGAGCCCTCCACTCTGTGCCTAGTCACACACACACACACACACACACGCCGGCACACACACACACACACACACACACACACACACACACACACACACACACACACACACACACACACACACACACACACACACTGGCACACACACACACACGCACGCACACACACAGACACACACACAGACACACACACACAGGCCTACACTGACACCACATTACCACCGTAATCAGGTCACATTACAGTGTGTGCTTAGTCCATGTCCTTATCCCTGAATACAGACCTGAGATTAACTCTCTCAGAGGTGAAAACCATGAAATGTTTCACTGGGGATTTTCACACAAATAGAGGAAAACACAATGCTATTGCAGTCCACACCCTAGTCCTCATCATCATCATCATCATCATCATCATCTTCATCATCATCTCATCATCATCATCATCATCATCATCATCATCATCATCATCATCATCATCATCATCATCATCATCATCATCAGTGCGCCTACTGAACTGTCAGGAATGCTGCCACTATCATTACATTGTCACCAAAATGACATCATACTTTTGTTTATTGACTTACTGGACTCATTATTGTTACTGCACTGTTCTGCACTGCACTGTACTGCACTGTACTGCATTGTACTGCACTGTACTGCACTGCACTGTATTCAAGATGCTTGAAGGTGAAGGTACCACTACCGAGCTGCACTACTGTCACTTTACTTGCTTACTGCTTTACTTGCGTTTGCATCCACCGTATTCAATCTGCTGGAAAGCGTGGCCTCGGCCGCCCACATGGGCCAGACTTGGCTGTTGTTGTTGTTGTTGTTGTCTGCTGGGGCGATGCTCTCGGAATACAAATGTCAGAGTGAGGAAAAGCAGGGGCAGGATGGGGAAGCACTGGAGTGGGTGTTGAGACTGAAGGTTTATCATCAGATGACTGATTCCCTATTGAGCCCATTCATCTGGTCCTGATGATACACCATAGAGTTTATCTGCTTCGATTGGGACCATCGACCGTTACAAACCTCATCTAGTTATACATTCACATATCATACTACTACTACTACTACTACTACTACTACTACTACTACTACTACTACTACTACTACTACTACTACTACTACTACTACTACTTGTACTACTATGAGTACTACTACTAACACTTCTGATGCCGTTCTCTACATGTTAATTGGCAAAAAACACGATACATCTATATCTATATCTGTATGAGATGTATTGCCCACGGCCAGCATTGATTTAATTTCCCCTGTGGTTGAGATAACACACTGCACCTCCGCTCTGCATCAACTGCTCTCTCACCCCGTGAGCCTAAATGCAGCATGTAGGAGGTCCCCGGGGAATCGGAGTGTTCCGTGTTCATGTTGGAATTGAGCCCCCCCCCCCTTCCCACCCCCGTACTCGCAAAGTAATTAGATGATGCCAATCTCTCGGCAATCGCTGGGGAACGCTGGTGATGTGGGGGCTCTTAATGGAGATAACCCCCCCCCCCCCCCCCCTCCAACACACACACAAACACACACACCCTTCCCTCATCCCTCCATGAAGCACCCCCACCCCCCCTCCCCTTTCCCCTAAAAGGCAATGGAACATGGAAGTGTTTCCGTGGAAGCGTCTTCTTCTCTCCTGGGTGCTGCTGTCGGACGGCAGCTCGTTGGCTGAATGTTTAGTTTTGCTAAAGAGTTGCCCTGAATGCTGGGGTCACTTTATGTGATTGAATAAACAGAAAACTGCTGAGTAACTCAATCGCCTTTCCTTTCACTGTAGCGGTGGTGGTGGTGCATTCCTGTCTTTGGTTTGTCGTAACGCAAAAAAGAAGATCATCATTCGATTTCTCGTTTTAATTTCGTCTAACGGGATCTTTTTTTTGTGTGTGTTATTTTTTTAGCTGAATCCTCCTGAATGGTAGTGGGTGTCTGTGATTGTAACTTAATGATGGTGCTTGTTGGTGTCCTAATCCCGGGTATAAATGGAGGCTGAATCATATACGGTTTAAGAGATGATTAGACTTCAGCTTCCACATTCAGCTCTCAACTCCACAAAATCGGTTTCGCTGATCATGCCCAAAGAAAAGCTTGCCTTTTTTCTTTTCTTTATATATATTTATTGAATAATTTTTTGTACTATGTGAAGGGACTGTGCTTTATGTAATGGAGCAGTAAGACTCATACCCTCCCCGTCGTAGTCTGGAGTCTGTCCTTGTGGTGCAGTATAGGTCTCATTTTGTGAGGCACTGTTTGAGGCACACAGCCTCTGTCCATATTCTGTCAGGGTTTTGGATAACCCAACCGGCCTGTTTGTGTGTCCCTGTTTGTGTGTGTATATGTGCGTGCACGCATGTGTGTGTGTGTCCAAGTGTAAATGTTTGTGTGTGTGTGTGTGTGTGTGTGTGTACATGTGTGTGCCTTTAATTATGTATGTGTCCGTGTGTGTGTGTGTATCTGCGTGTGTCTGTGTCCGTGTGTGTGCATGTGTGTGTGTATGAATATGTGTGTGTGGGTTTGTGCATTCACATGTGTCTGTGCGGGTGTGTCTGTGTGTGTCCAAGTCTGTGTCTTTGTGTTTCCGTGTGTGTGTGTGTGTGTGTGTGTGTGTGTGTGTGTGTGTGTGTGTGGGTGAGCAAGCGTGCGTCCATCATGGTGGGGGGGTCAGTGTAGAGTTGTGTGTTGTCAGAGTTGGACAGTGGAAGGTGATAGCAGGAGTAAGAGGTTGCCCCCACTATTAACCCTTCAGCCGGCCTCAGAGCGGACGGAGGAAGCAATTACCCGTTGCCATCGTGCTGTCACTTTTATTCCCACGTGCACATAACGCAGATGACGCAAATAGAGGAATGCACACGCACACACATGTGCACACACACACAAAGTGAGGCACAGTGACGGCGAGAAGAATGAATGACACTTGAAGAGGAGCTTGAACGGCGCCTCTGGGTCATTTAATGCATGCATGACGTATGCTTGAAAGGTTCAAGGTAATCTTTCCAGTCAGACACACACACAAGAACGCACACACACACACACACACACACACACACACACACACACACACACACACACACACACACACGCACACGCGTACAGGCACACATGTCAAATTGATCGCTTTGTTTTCATCAGCGAAAGGCCTTTAAGGATGTCTCTTTCATTCTTGTTATTGTCTTAACCCCCCTCCCCCCCTTGTCCTTACCTGTCCTCTTCCTCTTCCCTCCTCTCCTTCCTCCTCCCTCCTCTCCCTCCTCCTCCCTCCTCCTCCATCCTCTTCTGTTTCTTCCCAGGGTGTTAAGCTGCAGAGCACGGCCACCTCTCTTGCAGAAGCAACCCATCAAATCGATGCCTATCTCTCTATGTCTCTGCCTCTGTCTCTCGCTCTCTCTCTCTTCCCATCTCTCATTCTGTCTCACTCTTGATCTGTCATTATCTTTCCACTTCCCTCCCCTCTCTTGTTTTTTGTCTTCTTCTTGTCGCCGGGTGGTTATTTCTGATACGGTGATTAGGTAATATGTCCAAGGCGCGTGCAATAGAGGTTGTGTGTGTGTGTGTGTGTGTGTGTGTGTGTGTGTGTGTGTGTGTGTGTGTGTGTGTGTGTGTGTGTGTGTGTGTGTGTGTGTGTGTGTGTGTGTGTGTGTGTGTGTGTGTGTGTGTGTGTGTGTGTGTTTGAAAGAGAGGGAGAGGGAGAGAGAGAGGGCAGACAGACAGACAGACAGACAGACAGACAGACAGACAGATAGATAGATTTTCACTGTGCTGCAGTGCAATCAGCCGTTAGCAGATTCATCAGTGTAGCGAAGCTTAGCCGGAAGCCTACTCTGTACCTACTGGACATTCTGCTCCCTGTAAGTCTGCAATCTCCCACTCTTCCTCCTCCTCCTCCTCCTCCTCCTCCTCCTCCTCCTCCTCCTCCTCCTCCTCCTTCGCTTCTTCTTAAAGAGACAGACCTAAAAAAAAAATCAAGCAAGGGCTCAATGGAAGGTGTGTTTTTACAACGCCCACTGGGCCGATCTATAAAGCACCCTCCGCTTGCCTTAACCCTCAAACTGCATCCTTTTTCTCCACCCAAAGTAATATCTTCTAGACCACGCCCCCCCCCCCCCAGTCTAACTCAGACCAGGTGAGGCTTCTTAAACCAGTCACCAACCACACACACACTCCACAATCTTGAAGATCATCAAAGTTTGCACAGACAGCAGAGACTGTTTCTCTCCCTGTGAACCGTGGACACACAGAGGCAATAGGCTGGAATGAAACATCTCTCATCATCCTTGGGTCGGTCCTTCTTTCAAACGATGGCACTCTCTGCTCTTTAATTAATGTTGATCATTCTTTATTTCTTTCTTTCCTTCTTCCCCTTACTTTCATTTTCCCCACCAGCGTTTCCCCACCAACATTTTGTAGCTCGCCTAGTGAGTCGAAGGCAGGGTTTGTGGATTCAGCCGTCGAAGATCTTAACTATCCAGAGGCTATCCAGAGAACAGATCTTTCTTCTTGTATGTCTTTTCAATGGCACATGATAGGCGGAGAGAAAAGGTGGCCGTCACTGCTTGTTGAACTCAGATTTGACTTGACCTTGACTTAACACTCGACTCGTGGAATGAGCTGAGTGTGTAAAGAAATGTATCACTGCAAAAAAACAACAGGCCTTCTTTCAAACAGTCTTAGTCTATCTCAATTAAATTCCTTTCAGAAATCACTTATGGCATTAATGGATCCATGCATTGCATGAAATGTTGAAACACATTAGTTTTGCGGTATGGCTCCACTCTTTTAGGCTGCTCCCTGCTGTAGGATTTAAAGCATGCCATACAGATGTCAGATACAGCAAACCAACATGTGCCCACAGGGAGCGCTATACAATCAACCCCCCCCACATGTCCTGGTCTGAGCGTATGCTCACTCACTGGGTCAAGGTCAAGTTGGCTTGAGTAAGTTCTGAGAATGATCCATTGGCTCCACATGGTTTAACTTACTTTATGACAAGGCTTGTGTGTGTGTGTGTGTGTCCACACACACACACACACACACACACACACACACACACACACACACACACACACACACACACACACACACACACACACACACACACGTTAAACACAGAAAAACAATTAATGAGGTTCTGTCTCTTTGTTGCTCTTTGTTGATATTCTTGGCATTAACTTCAGCTGAAATGACGATGCTGACCATAAAGGAAGACATTAAAGGAGACCTTATAATAATATATTACCTATTAAGTGAGTGTGTGACCGTGTAGCTGGCTGTGTGGATGTTCTATATCCTGTGTGTGTGTGTGTGTGTGTGTGTGTGTGTGTGTGTGTGTGTGTGTGTGTGTGTGTGTGTGTGTGTGTGTGTGTGTGTGTGGTGTGTGTGTGTGTGTGTGTGTGTGTGTGTGTGTGTGTGTGTGTGTGTGTGTGCGTCCTGCATCGTTGGCTGATGTCAAAAACTAATTTCCCTGATGAAAGGTTTAAAAAAATTTAAATTCTGGTCCTGGAACAGAAACAGCCAGGAGATGTAAAAGTGGGAGCTCAAGTTTCTTTGAATCTTTTGAGTTCTCAAAACCCTTTCTTTCTATAACTGACTAAAACTGTCATTGTATTTCAAATGTTTCTTGTCAAGTCATTTTTGGTCTGTTTACCTTTTGTTTTGATGTAATCAATTGAGAATGCGGCAAGCACACCTGTTTTCTGTTGTCTGTTCCATTTCTTTTGGTCCAAATGTTGTTGTTTTTGCCGTTGTCGTCTTCATTATTTTGCGGGGTGACGGCTCGACAAAATCGCTTTCTGTCACCTTGATACAATAGAGAGTGAATTCCAGGTGACTTTTCACAAATTGTGAAAAGTGTGATACAGCTGTGATACCTCTGGGTGTCATGGGAACGTGGCAGAATTCTAATTTGATTTAGCTGACAAAGCAGCACGCTTCAGCTGCCCACGGCTGACCCACGGCTGACTTTTAATGCACATTTCTAACGTGCGGCGCTATGAAGCAAGATTCTTCTGTATCAGGGGAAAACTTTAAATCAGGCTTTGCCATTTCAACAAGCAGAGCATGGCCAGGCCTTTTGGGAAATCCTACACCAACCAAAGCACCATCCAACATGTCGTTCCTTCCTTCCTTCCTTCACGCTAGAATCGAGGAACCTAAGCTGCAGTGCATTTGTTTCCTGCACTCTTATGCAGCCATATTCCCTCGCTTCACTCCCTGTCTAGGGAGCATCCTCGCAATTGGGACACAACATAAGTTCCCTGTTTTACTATTCATCCCTGATGCTGAATCCTTGCCTCAGCCCATCCTGGGCAGGTGATGAATTATAGCTGCAATATCTCACGCTGGCTGATGGCCACTTCCCATCGGTAGTTGCGTAGTAACTACTCCCAGCTAACGGTAGTAGCTGTGAGCTCCTGTGCTTCTCCCCAGCGCTCACGAGCCCTGGGCATATGGGCGGACGGGTGACTAGAATGCAGCTTGTTTGGATTCACGCATTGCATCGTCATGGTCCTTTCCCACGCTGGATGCAACGTGATTCTTATGGTGACATAGATGTTATATATATATATGTTATATTTATATAGAACAGATCATTCTCTCAAGCCTTGTAAAGCGGACGCCGGGATGTGATCCAATCGGACAAATCGGACAAAACTCGTGAAGATCCGTGTTTTAATTTTTATTTGTATGCATTTTTTAAATAAATAAATTATATCATTCAGGGTCTTATTAATGGCGGTATAACTATATTCTCCACACTCCAATCCTCTCTCAACTAAATATAATATTACATTTTCTAACACCCCCTTACATCCCCTTCATTCCGGAGGCCTGGCAGACACTTTAAGTCATGAATATACATGGATGAAAGTGACACATGTTAGCATAAGTGTGTTTGTATGTGTGTGAGACAGAGTGGGTGTGTGAGTGTGTGTGTGTGTGTGTGTGTGTGTGTGTGTGTGTGTGTGTGTGTGTGGGTGTGTGAGTGTGTGTGTGTGATTCCAGAATCTTCCCAGGGTTTTGACTGTGTTTGTGTGTAGATGCAGGGGGGCTATTTCTAATTGCGTGGCGTGATCTATCACGCGGATTTAAGGAGCTGAGGAAGGCCCTGACTGTGTGTGTGTGTGTGTGTGTGTGTGTGTGTGTGTGTGTGTGTGTGTCTCTCACTGGCCTCTGCAGTGTTACTCCTGTGTGATCTGGAGCTGAGGAAGGCCCTGACTCTGTGTGTGTGTGTGTGTGTGTGTGTGTGTGTGTGTGTGTGTGTGTGTGTGTGTGTGTGTGTGTGTGTGTGTGTGTGTGTGTGTGTGTGTGTGTGTGTGTGTGTGTGTGTGTGTGTGTGTGTGTGTGTGTGTGTGTGTGTGT